>KZ309755.1:112500-124928 GCA_000376725.2 Ladona fulva
AAAAGGTTAAGAAAATGTGTACGGCATCTATTTGATCCATAATTCTCCTCGAAAATTCTTAGCATGGGCTGAGAGAGCTGGTAATGTCCCCCCCATGGAGTGACCCACGGCACCACTCTCTGCCTCCAACTTACAATTAGCCGGTTTCTAAAGGGCTTCGAAAAACAGCTGCATTGGGTTTTTCCAAAGCCTTGGACTTTCTCTCTCCTATCGGCTACCTCTCTTAGCATTGTCTTAAAAGACTGCTGAAAATGTTCCACCGTGTTCGAGAGACATTGGAGGCGGTTCCTACACAACCTCACGAATTGGCAAATAAGACCTCCTTATACTTGTAAGTTATCCTAAAATTCGTTTCAAGGGCTTTCGAATTACTGAAAATCAATTTCCGTCTGAATTGTTCATTCATATTATTTTCATTAGCGATAGAATAGATTCCTTTCAAATCAACAATATATCTGCTATGAGAAATATTTAGGTCTTGGAAGAAACAAATGGCAAATACCACGCCATGGCAATAATGAAAGAGGTTATGAAAAATGAACAGATTTCGTTGGTGGTGCTGTGCATATTAGTGGAATTCATATATACATAACCTTAAAAATCCTTGTATGTGGCGTTAATTTATTCAATAGGTAAACATGATGCGGAAATGATTGGTAAGAGCCACGATTCTAACACTGAAAATTTGTCCCAGCAACAAGGTTTATGAGATTCTTAAGAGTAAATGTTTTGGACTTCGTGCTCACTTCGTGAGAGTGA
Source organism: Ladona fulva (assembly GCA_000376725.2). Lineage (NCBI taxonomy): Eukaryota > Metazoa > Arthropoda > Insecta > Odonata > Libellulidae > Ladona > Ladona fulva. The sequence continues at coordinate 113,260 of KZ309755.1, forward strand.
ACCAAGTACAGTTTAGACGCCTTCCTGTAATTAGTAACGAGACATTTAAGGCATTTTAATGGGTAAATGATTAAAATACATTTTAAAAGAGATTTGAACCTTTATATGAAACAATTTTTGGAGAGATTGCTTCAATCGTTTTNAAAACGGGTAAGGGTGACTTTGCGCAAGATGGTGCGCATTAAGGAAAAATCCCAAGGAAGAATGGACTTGAAAAAAGTCTGACGGGACCGGGAATCGAACCCGGGTCTCCCAATTGCCAGTCGGGTGTCCTGTCCTATCCCAGATTTATTTTTTCAAGCCATTCAGGAGACACTTGAATTGAAACCCTACGATAGACCTTTAGTGCTTGGGGCTTGTGTGAAAATGGATTTATAACACAATCAGATAACATTCAGAGCATATGAGACAGATTAGTAAACAATTGTTATGAAAAGAGTGTAACGAGTGATGTATGTATCAATGCTCTCTAAATGTTTCACTGCTCTCTCTTCAAAATACAGCTACCGTAGTATTCTTCTCTCTCTATAGCAGATGCCAGCTTAGTTCAGTATTCCAAATGCCCATTTTTTAGTACAAATTATTCTTTTATTGTAATTCTTACAATTTCAAAAATATTTCACTCATTCAAGGCTCTTGGCTATATCTAACAGACTAATTACAGATTAAACTTCCTGCACAAATTTAAGTTTGACATTTTTTCTTGTAAATCGAGGTCATTCTTACAATTTTATCATGATTTCCCACACTTAATGCCCTCGCATTTCAATCCAAAATATCCTAATCTGAAATACATATTTTTCCATTGAGTCCATAGTTGCATATTCTTAATTTTCTGATTTCCACTGAAAGGCCTGTGGATGTTGGTTCCGCGACAACTGAGCGCGTGACAACTGAGCGCCTGCAACAACTGAGCACGTGACAACTGAGCGCGTCTCACAACTAAACTTAACCTAAAAACTATGTTATATTAATTTTGACAATCGGACAGATAGCATAATATGTGGAATACTGTTATAGTGAGTTATCTCTTTGTTTAACCACGGATGACGGCAGTATTTCGTTTAAATGTCGTCAGCAGTATTTACGTCAACTCTTCGATATATGTGACATAAATTCTTTTTACGTCAACTTAAAGACCCTTAAATCACACCATATACAATTTTAACATTCTACATTGTATATTTACGTTATGTATGCAATGAGGGGGGTCAATAGTTATGGAATATTCATTTATTATAANATGCAATTAATATTTTGCATTTACATTATTACCCCGCAAGCCACCTAATTGGTTATGGCAGGCGGTGTAAAAACATCGAACCTAATAATAATTTACCTGATCGGTATTCCTAACGCTATCAGAAAAAAAGAAACCTTTAATATCTATCCATTCTCGCTATGATTTTGCGAAATATCATGGTCGTCTGGTCTCAGAAATCGCGCTCACTGAGAACGAGAATCACGATATCACGTATTTCGTCGTGATACAGCACTTAAATATTTCTGGAAAAACTTGTGCCTATACTCCCTTCTTCTATCCTTTAGGAATTTAGGGACGCTGCTATCAAAACTGTAATCTCCCTTAATGAAACCAGTCGCTCTGCGTTGTACTCGCTCTAGCTTCAAGATCGGACCCTTCTACTGTGGATTCCATAATGAGCAACAATACCCTAGTAAAGGACGAACAAGCGAAAAATAAGCCACCTCTTTGACACTGGATAGACAACCCCTGAGAACGCGGTTACATAGCCCCAAAGTCCTATCAGCTGATCCCACAACATCTTGAATGTGCGTTTTAAACGAAAGTTACTACTGGAAAGGATTCCTAATATTTATACTGACTTACGAATTATAACTTTGCGCCACTGATGTGGAGGGTGTATGACTTAGGTTATGGTTCTACACACCTAGATGGTGCTTGTCTAAAACATAGATCTGAGCTTTGATGTAAAACTTGAATATCAGAAAAGGAAGACATTTCGTAACGACACATACGGAAAGCGGAGGAAATTTTCAAATGTCATACTGAAATATCAGCGAAAATACAAAGCATTATTTCGTTCCTCAATTAATCAAATAGTCTCATAATGTGCCCAAAATCCTTATTAAGGGTAGCTCTATTACTGACCTGTTGTATGATTTTGACATTTAGACAGTGAAAAATAATTACATCTGTATTTATCTCACTCATTCCATCAATTTACATCAATGAGATTTACAAAGACAACAGCACACATGGAGTTGACGAGTTTAGAAAGTAAATCACGAATAGATCTACAGGATAGAATGAAAGAGGTGCTACGTATTCCAGATTTTTTAGAAGCACTTTAGGTACATCCTCCATGTTGTTGATAGATCAATACTTATTGTGGGGAAATCCATGAATATACAGGTTGTTTCCTTGCAGTTATGGGAAAAGGTTAAGAAAATGTTTGCGGCATCTATTTGATCCATAATTCTCCTCGAAAATTCTTAGCATGGGCTGAGAGCTGGTAATGTCCCCCCCATGGAGTGACCCACGGCACCACTCTCTGCCTCCAACTTACAATTAGCCGGTTTCTAAAGGGCTTCGAAAAACAGCTGCATTGGGTTTTTCCAAAGCCTTGGACTTTCTCTCTCCTATCGGCTACCTCTCTTAGCATTGTCTTAAAAGACTGCTGAAAATGTTCCACCGTGTTCGAGAGACATTGGAGGCGGTTCCTACACAACCTCACGAATTTGCAAATAAGACCTCCTTATACTTGTAAGTTATCCTAAAATTCGTTTCAAGGGCTTTCGAATTACTGAAAATCAATTTCCGTCTCAATTGTTCATTCATATTATTTTCATGAGCGATAGAATAGATTCCTTTCAAATCAACAATATATCTGCTATGAGAAATATTTAGGTCTTGGAAGAAACAAATGGCAAATACCACGCCATGACAATAATGAAAGAGGTTATGAAAAAAGAACAGATTTAGTTGGTGGTGCTGTGCATATTAGTGGAATTCATATATACATAACCTTAAAAATCCTTGTATGTGGAATCCTTGTATTTATTCAAAAGGTAAACATGATGCGGAAATGATTGGTAAGAGTCACGATTCTAACACTGAAAATTTGTCCCAGCAACAAGGTTTATGAGATTCTTAAGAGTAAATTTTTTGGACTTTCTTTTAGGTTCTGAAAACGCTCTTGTGGTGGTTGTAAATACAGTGCTATTGTATTATTAAATACTTTTTTCCAGCAGCTAATTGTCAGATTTAAACTATGTTGCTTTTCTTTTAACCAATCGTGCGTTCAGCGTCCATTCTTCATCTCGTACTCAATCGTACTATGTTGACTCACTAACTCGCTTCCTTATATTCAGTTAGATTTTATATTTTTATCCGTTAATTTAGGCTATTTTCATGAAGACGCTTGTGTTTGAATATTACCATTTTCACGGCAGTTGTTCCATAAAAAGTCTCGCATGCTAAACTATAATTACTCCGGTGGTATATTTCTACCAAACATTAAACCTACATACACTTTCAACATTAAACGGACTTTCAGACAAGCAAATTCTTTTTCTAATTATACGTTCTGTGTATATACCATCTGTTAATTATAATAATACGTAGATGGAGTGATGGTGTTGTTGCGTTTAGATCACTCGAATCACTACAGTCCGCCCGGTGTTCAGCGCCGACTCCGTAATATATATTCGTTTTCTGAAGTTAATAATAACATAGATGGGTTTAAACTTTCATATAAAATAAATTCAGTATTTTCTTAGAAACTTTCTCGCTTGAATTTTTTCTCTACGTGAATACAACGAAAATCGGTAGGCGGCCACATTTCTCAATGCATTTCCGCAAAAATTGGTGACATTCCCATCGATATCTCTCAAATATTTGCATCAAATATTTTTTATGGCAATTTATATTGCATCCACAGAAAGTATATGAAACGAAGCAAATTTGTTATAAAAAATATCCTTCAGCTTACGTTAAAGAACGTAAAACAACAGTTCAAAGGAAATCGTAGAAAAACCTCAATTTCCTTTAAAATGTAGCATTTCCATTATTTCTGAAATTATGATGGCTTGTAACAAAAATTAAATATCACTGTACTATCGGAAATTTCTGTCGCTTTATAATGAATGTTTATGAAAATAGTTCTGGTAACTTTCATTTTTCCATGAGTTGCAGCAATGAGCGCGATCCTTCCATAAGCAAGGCTTACCGGAGCTCACTTCATGAGAGTGAACCAAGTGTAGTTTAGACGCCCTCCTGTAGTTAGTAACGAGACATTTAAGACATTTTAATGGGTATATGCTTAAAATACATTTTAAAAGAGATTGGAACCTTTATAGGAAACAATTTTTGGAGAGATTGCTTCAATCGTTTTCGAGAAAGGAAGTTATACACAAGCTCTAAATTTCTGCCCCTTGTACACGATAACGTATTTTCTGAGTAATTTATATCTCTGAAGGTTTGTCGTTTCTTCATCACATTATCCTTGAGCGGGAGGGGTTTAATGTTTGTACTTCTCTAGTTGAATATAATTAACGGCATTTAAATAAAATCGAACGGATTACATCCATCATCCTATGCTGTAAATTCCTTTTCTTCGTATTATGTATGAATTATTTGCATTTTTAAAATTGAACTATTCGTTTACCACAATTTTAAAAAATACAATATTTCTTCATTATATGCCTTCATACTATATAAAAGTTTCACAAATCATATATCAACTGATATATTTTACCAGAGCTATTGAATTTCCCGTCCTATCAACTATTTTGATATTCCTCCTATTTCATACATGAATTATTATTTATATGATATTTGATTTACAGGAAATGTTCTTAGGTGTTCATATATTCAGTGAATCTTTCGCTTGCTGCATATTGGTAATCTTTTACGTATAAAATGTCACCTTCCTTGGACAAACCTTGAACCATTCTCTCTGCAGGAGCTCCGAGGAACAATGCTATAACCCGTTTTTCTTACAAAATAACATTGAAGGAATGGTTGATACTTAAATAATGGATGATTCTAGGACGATTTTTGGGGCTGTGGAAAGAACTGCCCACTGTATTCCGTCTTTTTCTAGTACTTTTAAATTGCAAGCGCCACTAAACATCAATGACAATAGGAGAGAATGTTAAAGTTTATATTTCTACCGTCCATTTCTCAACGGTATTTAAGGTTTGAGACTTGATATCAATGCAATTACATGAGAATTTGACGAAATATGATGATGTATTAAATATTGACTATAAAAGAATTTTGTCTTTAAGTTAACTATTTAACAATACAGATCTAAAGGAGTTTCCAGAAGACTTTTTAAATGTTCATCTAAATAAATACATCTACATAAATACCCTGCAAGCCGCCTTTCGGCGTGTGGCAGGGGGGTTCATGTTTGTTCTAATTTTGCTATAATTAACGTTTACCTTATAATTAGTACTCAAACTGATTCACCGATTTAACGATAGTGTTATTCTTTTGATATTTGTAATATTTCACTATAAAATAAACAAGTCAGCGACACATGTGCAGAGAAGCAAATTTCCATTCGCAATGTCCATATGAGCATTTGTTCCCTTGCGGGTTTTCAATGTGGGCTTCTATAAATGTGCAGACTTGTCGTTACCATTTTCATAACGAACCACAAGTTATTATTTAGATACGATGTAACGAAAAACAAAATAACAACGAAAGAAGAACAAAGAGAAAGGAACCTATATTCGAGGTATAAATTTGCTCCTACCTCTGAGCTCCGCGTCATGTTTTGCTGACTGACTTGTATATCGCGCCTAGGAATATTTCGGTTATTTCTATCAACTTTGAACAACAGCATTAATGCTTTCAGAACATCATTTAAGATATTTGAAGGAAATCAAATCAATAACAATCCAACATCCAGTATTGGAAACTCGATCTCTTGTGGGTGGGTTGAGCAGTTTCAAGAAAAAATAATTTATGTAATCTATCTTCAATAGCAAACGAAAACCGACGAAATTTAAACGGAATACTGCCGACAAAATTCCATAGATTATTAACAAATACTGTAATAGTACATCTCTTACACAAAGAATGATATAACTATAAGAATATTTGACCAATTATGCCATCCGTCAGATTGTCAGAAACTAATATAAAATTGTTTTATGCTAGGCTAAGTAGTGAGACGCGCTCAATTGTCGCAGTGCTAAATTGGCCTAGAACATTGTTAATAAACATGTCGTTTAATATAAATAACGTTCATATATAATCAAAAACTTAAGTTAGTACTCAACCATAGTTTGAAAGAAACACCATTAAGTAATATTAGTTATTCCTGATTTGTTTTTAAATATTTATCACAGATTGCAAGCAAATTCTGTTTATAATACCGGTAAAGAAGATTTTTCATACTCCTACCGTCCATTATTGATGGTATTAAAAAAATAATTACCATGAGTGATTGATTAACCTACTGTAGGTTGTACTAAATATTAACAATCTTTTAAAGAGCTTCCTTCTAAAAAAACTTTCGCTAATTAATAATTATAAGAATTTCATAGGAGACTTGTTAAATTTTTTCTCTCGGAGTGTAAGTGTAGGTGATAAAAATGAATGTTGTATACCATTGAAAATTAATTATTTTACGCATATCATATTTTATTTATAGTTATCATTTTGGCAATTGACAAATAATATGTTTATAACTAATTATAACATTTATGTTTTTAATTATAATTATAATTTAATAAATAATTTCACGGAAGACCCGCTGACGGTTTCTTTAATTTCCTTTTTAATTACCATCTGTATATGCGCAGGCGTATTAATAATGTAGCGCATTTACTGTCTCCGTCATGTAGATGTCGGTCAATCGAGCTGTCGGTCAAACGAGGAGTCGGTCAATCGAGCTGTCGGGCAAACGAGGAGTCGGTCAGTTGAGCTGTCGGTAAAACGAGGAGTCGGTCAAACGAGTTGTCGGTCAAACGAGGAGTCGGTCAATCGAGGTGTCGGTCGAGCGAGCGTCGGTCAAGTGAGTGTTGGTCAATCGAAGGGCTCCCGTATATTATCCATTTGATCGCATTCAAATTAGATGTTAAATTTTAAAAAAATTTAATTAAAAGAAATAAGTGCAGAAAAGCAGGCAGTAGCTGTGAGGTCACATAATAAAAACTAACCCTTAATTAAACTTAACCAATATCTTTGTAATAAAAACTACTTAAATAATGGTTTAATCGTATTTTTAAGCACTTTTGGCATTGGTATGAGAATTTCTCCATTCCATTCGGTAATGCCCCTATTAGCCCATGAGTATTTTGCTATCTCTGTTTTCTGCTCATGCTCCTTTATTTTTTAATTATTGCTGCATCCAACATAACTAGGAAGTTTAAATCTTGCACGCAGTTCATCCTAGCCGTCTTTTTTGTTCCATGTTTTGTGCATACAGGTTAATATAAATGTCTTCCTGTGAAATTCTAGTGATTCCCACTTCAAATTTGCTAGCATTTTACTTACACTTTTGGCTTTCTTGTGTTTGCCTACTATGAACTTACTAATTGCCTTTCTTTTCATGCCTTTGAGTTTTTTAACGAGATCCATTTTGTGGGGATCCCAAACACTCATTGCATACTCTACAGTTAACCTGACCAAGGTTTTGTATGCTCTTTCCCTGATACCATTCCCATTCAATTTTAGGTTCTTCTTTACAAAGTAAGAATTTCTATAACCCTTAGCAACAATGTTCTACATAGGCTGCCCCATTAAACTTAAACTTCCTTTCATTACTCCAATCATATGCTTGTGTACTGACTGCTAATGCTTGATCAAATTTTGATCAAATATCCTTCCTTTTCTCACTCTTTAAGTTTCTTTTATCAAGCTTTCTATGTAAAGTATTAATTTTATTTTTCTATTCATTCTCTTTGAAGATTGTCACACTCAAATATTTGAAGAGGCTGTCAACTCTATTTTCTTATCCTCATTAAAAATTTTTATTTGCTGCTTTCTTAAGAATGCTTCTTATTTTGTTATTTTCTTGTTGACATCAAGGTTAAATATAGTTGAAATTTGTATACTTTAATTTGCTGTTTATTTTGGAAACAATAACTGATTATCTGCTGTTAGCATTGTGTTCTGCATTAAAAGGGTGCAAATCTTTTCCCTGGAGTTATGTCTTTCTTCCATTCTCTCAAAAGGGCTTACTTGTAGATATTATACAACATCAGTGGCATAACACATCTTTGTAGCCCCAGGAGCTAAGAGTCCTAAGACTCCTGTATAACTCTCAAGATAATGGACAGGTGCAAGTCTCTCTATCCTCGTAAGATGGTAATCCATGATGAGGATTAATGATTACTGGTAAAATTTTAAGAAAAACAATAAAATTTTATGTTCACAAGATTTAATACCTCAGCTCATAACTGATTAGAAGAATACATCAGAATCAGCTATATTCACAACTGAGTCAGTATTTATTTTGGGATCATATTCAGCACTTCGTCCTTTGCATTCTTAAAATTCATTAATACCCACTGAGTTGTATGCAGATTAAGCGTATCCATGTACATCTCAGAATTCTTTAGGTACCCTGAAATCATGGAGTAGACTCCTGGCAACTAGAAGATAAAAAGATACTTTAAGAACCCATCAGGGATGAATATTTGTGTTTAAACACGTGCATGCTGTTAATGTGGTTGGTAAATTTCATTTGATGTAGAATATAATAGTTGTTGGAAAAATGAAAAAAGGCATTGCGAGGTTAAAGGGTATCTACTAGGGGTTTCCAGAAAAGCCATCTTCAAATCAGTGTTTTAGATATAATATATTAAGAAAAAAGTAAACAAATAAAGAATTGTACAGGAATTGAGAAGGTGCAGAGTTTGAATATAGAAATGTTTTTTTATAAAATATTGATTAGATTGATCTAAATTTTATTTATCTCTACCCCGTCACATATGGCTGCCAAATCTCCTCACTATTGGCTGTTTGATGCATTTTTACATTGATTTAATTCTACCAGGCTTTAAATCTTCCTTTATCCTATGGATAGAAGTTAAGCATTGAAATTGCACACAAGCACAAGCAAACCTGGATCAGTACCAAATACTGATGCCATCCTTGAGGAGTGAAGTATTTCATTTAACAAAGATTTCCATAATATTTTTCTCTTTGGTTATTCTCCCATTTTTTTTCATTTATTTCTGGTGTATAACATTATAATGGGCCCACACTCAAGTTCTTCTTCAAAAATCTCTAACTCTGGTTTAACCAAGTTTAACACTTGGACTGCTGGATTATGTGAACCCATGATGATGGGATAAAAATGTCCTGTGATTGCTTCTCAACATTTTCATTAAGCATCGGTATCTTACAAGGAAGAGAATTTATATTGTCATGGAGCATTTATTAACCAAAACAGTAATTGTTATTGTTACAGTCTGAAATGCTAGAAAACTAGTAGATTAATATGAAGAAGAATAAAGAAGATGTGATAAGTTTAAGTGAAGTTAGGTGGGAGTGATAGGGAGATTTGAGAAGTTAATATTAATTTAATGTTAAGTGGAGAGTTAAATATTTTATCCTGGAATTAAAAAAAGTAAAAATGGACTAGGAATGGGAATGAGTAATGATGTAGGGAAAAAGAGTTCTGAAGGTTAAGTATGTTTATGGTACATCAGTATTAGCTACATTCACTAAGAATATTCCTTAAGAACAGGAATGATGACAAGAGGTTTTATGATAGTTTAAAGATATGAAGAAGTTGTAAGGCTCTTGGGTTGCCAAGTGGGCAATGTTTCTGACTTTGGTGAAATCAGCCCTGGGTTCGATTCCTGGTGATGCTGTACGTGCAAAATGTCCTAAATTGTCAATGAACTTTTAACAATTCTACTACTACCAAGAATATTGAATATGCATTATAAGTAGAAGAGGAATGCTGCAGAATAACTAGAGGTGACTGGAATGCAGTCATGGGACAGAAGAAGAAGAGAGAGTGGCTAGGAAATTCAAGTTGAGCAAAAGAAATGAAAGGGTGGATAGATTGGTTGAATTTTGTTAGGACAAAAAGTGCTTATAGCAAACACATGGACTGCAAATCATAAAAGAAGGAGATATTCTGAGGAGATAGAGCTTATTATCAAATAGACCATATTAAATCATAGAGGACAGATAGAGGAATGTAGGGAAGAGAGCATGTGGATTACTGGCCACATATTGTAAGCAATTGTGTACAGCTAATAATTAAGATCAAAATAATGATGAAGAAATGATGGAAAAGAATGGTGGAAATAATGATGGAATAGGCAAAGTTAGTGCAGGAATTTAATTGTAACAATATAAGAAAAGAAAAGTGGGTGAATAACTAACAAAGGGAATAATTAAAGCCAAGGCAGAATATGGAAAGCCAACTGAAACTTAGAATAGCATATAGGATTCATTGACAAGAACAGAAGAGAAAGAAATAGGGTGCATACAATGAAGTTTCTAGAGTAAAGAAACTGGATGAAAACAGAAATGCTGTAGAAAGTGGAAGAAAAAATGCAATCTAAAAATAAAAATGGTGAAATATTAGAACAGTGTATCGTAAACCAAACAATGAGCTATGATGAGAAACAACTAAAGCTAAAGAGAAATTGAATTATAATATAATATTAAAATTTTATTTTTAAAATCAATTAAATTTTAATTGCTAATATTAATAAATCATTATATGTGATTAAATTGAGAACCTATTAAGATGCTATAATTTGATGTATAATAAGGTGAAAAATTTTAAAGAAGATATCAAGGTTGAAGAAAATTAAAGAATAATTGGAAAGTGTTATTCAAGGAAAGGAATTAAAAAAAAAAATGGAAAGAGTTACATTGAGTAGGTGAGAAACCAAAGGATATTGTCATAGAAGAAGAAATTGAGATAGCAGAGGAGGAGAAAGTTTGTAAAATACTTAATCTGAAATATAACAGGCAATAAAATATGTGCCAAATGGTAAGTCATCAGTCATAGATGGAATTCCCATAGGATTCTTCAAATGATTTAAATGAGAGGGTTATGATAAATTGTTGAAATGTGCAATAAAATATTGTACATCTACTTTGTCGTGAAACCAATGACTTTTGTACTTACTGATATCGTATATTTATCTATTAATTCTGAATAATGCTCAAAGATTCGTTGCCTTCCCATTATGAGCATTTCTTCCATATAAGAGGCCAACAAGGAGAAGTCAGTGATCAAAATCCTGTCCAAATGCAGGAGGAAGTCACTCAATCCACGATTAACAAGATGAGGTTGCACTCCAGATCTTCTTGAGTCAAACTTTCCAAAAGATGGCTTTAATTCCTTTAGCCAAATGAAAAATGATACATAATTATACACAAATATATTATCAATAATTAAAAACATTTGCCAGATAACCATTCATCATCACCCATCAACAGTTTATTGAAACTCATTTCAGGAGTATATACATTTACTCTACTGCACCATTTAAAATTTTCTAATTGATTAATCTGATTGCACTTAATTTTCATCTCATAATGTTTTGAATGGTTCTTTTTTATTTCTAGTTCATTACTATTTTATTATATTTTCTACTATACATTGTTTTAGAACAGAGCTTTCTACAGCAAAGATCTAAGACTCTTTTAGTTTTATAAATGTAGAACTTTCTCCCTTGTATGCTCTGAATAT
>KZ309755.1:124963-177909 GCA_000376725.2 Ladona fulva
AATAATTCATCTTGTCAAATAAAATTTTATTATTTATATTTATTAGTATCTACATTTATTAATAACTTATTGTGTTATTGTATTCATGTAATAAAAAATTGCCCTTTTTTTTGTATTCAGTATTTACAATTTGCTGTTGTTTTATAAATAATGAATACTTTATCACAATATCAGATAATATTTAATGCTCTTAAAATTTTGGATATAATATATAATTAATGCATATGTAGGATATATTAGGGTTGATCATAATACATATGTATGTGGTTCATATAAATTATTGTTACCTTATCTTTATTGCCTCAATTCGTAATAGTTTTTGTATTTCAAATGTTTGTAATGGGCAATGCTCATCAACAAATGTTCTATTATATTATTTGGTAGTAATATATATTTGCAATATCTTATAACTTTTGCTGTTCATAATTCACTTTCTTAATATTATTAAGGGGTAAATTTTGCTCAATGAAAAACTAATGCGTATATGAATCCTGCCTTCCTAATACCACTCAGCAATGGAGAGTAGATTGGAAAATTTAAAAAATTACCAAAATTGACAAAAGCTATTATGTTGTTGGTGTCTGCAACAACTGTTGTAATTTGGTACAATTAATTATATTTTGGGTAAGTCAGCAAAAAAATCTGCTATCGATTTTTCCATTTTTTCTCATTTCCCCAAAATATTACATCCAACAATGGTGAAAAGGGAAAGTCTCCATTTTGAGAGAGACTTTCTCCTCATCAAAGCTCCTCTCTTGATTCTGAAGCCTACATAGAATATTGAATAATATTTTATAATATGCATAATGTCATAGAAGTATTACGTAAGCTACTGGTAGTCTTATGTGTATGGTGTTACCAGATTTCATAGCAATTAAAGTGATGTTTCCTTTATGATTCATCAGAGTCTGATTAAATGACAAGAGTTCAGTTCACAAGTAAGAGAATACATTAATCTTCCATAATTTAAAGCTGTAATTTAATGTTATGTAACATTATAGTGTATAGAATTAGCCATCTTTGAATTATGATTAATGTTATATAGATAACAATGTGGACTATCTAACATGTAAGCTAGCTTATTCACTTATATTATTATTATTATATGTGTTATTATTATTTTTCTCTTTATGATTATCTAAGTTTAATGTTCTTTGATAAGCTAAATCTAAATGTGTATATCTTTTATGTATCTCTCACTGTGTATGTGTCTTATGTAATGTAATGTATATCCTATGGGAGGTTTTTGGAGGGATTTCCCTCTTGTCCTTGGGCGAATGCCAGGTAATTCTATATTTAATATGTTATGTTTCCCTCCAGGGCTGCCACCTTGCCAGAAGGCCAATTTTCAATGTCAGTTAAAATAAATAAATAAATACATGGCACTTATAGGAACTAATAAAATGGCAATTTCATCATTATTTCCACTTCTACATAAGGTGGTACCCTAAGCAAAGGTCATATTAGGATGTTGAGGGGTTGGACCTTGAGAATTTTTTATTTCTCTGTGTAACACAAATTTCATTTTTACTTAAAATAATGTTTTTGAGGGTTTATAGTCCGACCATCAGTGATGTGATGTAACGAAGTAAAAGTAATCGAATTACTTGTAACGATTACATTTTGGTAATTTTTTACTTGTAATCGATACATTTTCAAAAAAGTAATTTTTACCGGTAATCTACTTCAAAGCTCGTGCGAGTAATCGTTACATTTGAGTAATCGAAAGTAAAAATTGGAATTCCTGGCGAGTTGAACGCATCGAGAGGCACAGTTCTAACTACATTGTTCACCCTGGAGCCGAATTTCTCTTCTCTTGGGAGGGGAGGGGCGACTCCCCGCCTAGGAACGGAGTTGCTTCCGAGAACCTGAGAAGGACCAGACGATACGTGAATACGGGTAAAAATGTAAATGCTACAGTGTAGCTACATGGCGCGGGTTATGCAATTCTGTTTCTGCCTCCTCGGCTTGCTGAGTAGAGTTTCGTTCCCTATTTCACGGAGGGGAGGGGTGGCTTCCCTCCAGGAGTTGCTTTCGAGAACTTGAGAAGGGTCAAACGATACCTGAATGTGGGTGAAAATATAAATGCTACAATGTAGCTACATTGCGTGGGTTACGCGATATAAGTTTGGCAATACAAATACAACCGGGTTGTACGTAAACCTTCTCATGTCATCGACGGACGTAGTGAAGAGAGGAAGCAATCGCTATAGGTGTGTATGAGGAGAAGAATAATATCAAGACATCAGCCATGAACACCGTATAAAGTAATATATACAAATATTTTTACAAAGTAAATTCAAATATTTAAAAATTGATGTTTTTACCTTAAATATATTCATTATATTGTGAGTGTTTTCTATTTATTTGCATGATGTTGATTTTAGAATACATCCTCATCCACAGTGGTAAATTTTGGTAGAACATAAATATTTAGGCATTATAATTACTGTAGTAATAGTATAGTGCCTAAATATTTATGCCTAAAGTGCCGAAATCCAACATTTTAATTATTCTTTAATGCTATGGCATTAAATATAATAAATATTAAATTATTCTTTAATGCTATGGCATTAAAGAATAACTCAAATGCTGGTTTGCACGTTAGTACTCCCTGTTTGAGAAAATATTGACTGTGATTGCATCATTTACAGGAGCAAAAGTAATTGTAATCCTACTGATTACTTTTTCAGAGAGTAATTGTAATTAATTACAAATTTGACAGTGTAATTGTAATTGAGCCCGATTACATTTTTTCAGTACTTTACCCATCACTGCTGACCATCATATAATACATCTTCACATTTATAAATTTTGGATTACCTTATTTGCTCCAAGATAATCCTTTATCTCGTCTATGAACTGTAAGAGGAAATTGGTGTGGCTGACCATGAAGGCATCAAAGGCATTAGAAGGTGTTGAATCATTTGCCCGTGACACTGCTTCACGCATAGTGACGGCCATGTAGTAAACACCATTACTATAGTAATATATCCTATCATGGAACTAAAAATGAGGAATGATTAGTTTTGTTGAAAAGAAACATTTCCATCTTGTAATGAGTTTCCAGATCAACTTTTTAATAATAGTTTCCTTCATGTAAAGGTTTTGTAAAAGTTAAATTTGAAAAGAAATATTGCTATTAAATACATTATATTCAAAGTTGGAGTTATATTTTTAAATGTACAACTTCCAAAACTATCAGAGTCATGATACATCTGACATTATTAATTTCTTTTAGGTTTAGGCTAGGGGTGAAGAGCATACAGAAGGCCGTTTAATAAAAAAGTAAATCAGCATTTAGGTATAACCGTTTTTTGTGCTAGCACAATTTTCATTTGAGTTTAGGTCAATGGAGTAGAAAAACATATCTTTCACATACTTTTGCATCACTTATGAGCTCTTGTTCCACTTATACCATTCTGCATAAGTGAAAAAGCAAAGGCAGAATACCTTATCTTGCCTAATGAGCCTCATTTCCCTCTAGTTCTTAGCAGTTCTTGGTAGAGGAGGTGAGCTTTACCTAGCTTCTGGGTCGAATACTTAAAATGTATAACTGTTAGGTTGCAATGTAAAGGTGTATTGTCTTCATTGAAATAGTTCAAAATCTAAATTTCTCGAAACATGAGGTTAATCACTTGGAAAATGCAGGCAGAATATCTATCATTTTATTTCCATTAGTTGAAATAAAAATGACATTTGCAAATTAAATAATTTTAAGAATTCATGTATACTGTACTGTACTGAACTTCACTGTACTGTATTTCTGAAACTGATAGTTTCTGAAAGTGATGGAAGGGCAGCATTGATCGCCCATGAGGCCTTACCTCTGGTACAAGGGCTCCTATTTGTTACACGACGTATTTTATTAATAATCCCAACAATGAACAAATACACTAACTATAGTTTGTGTGAATACCGGGAACTTTTTACTTTTTAAGAACATAGGTGACTCTTAGTGACTTCTAGAAAACCAAGTCTTTGTAATAATTACATTGGTACTCCTGTTGTGGGGAAGGAAATGAAACTGAACTTTGAACTTAAAGGAGGACATTGTACACCTTTATTATTGAAATATAGATTTTAAACATTCCTTTTGTAGTAATGAGCTGTTCCAGAGATTATCTGAGGACCACATAAAGGAAAATGTCACCCTGGGAAAACCACTGTTCTGAACAGAGAAGAACACCCAATACATCTTTCAATAGATAATCGCTCATCTTAAAAGGTTAGAAGGATACTGTATGTGAATACTAGTATGTGTATTTTTGTGACCCAGAAAATAAGCTATTGAAATATATATTATCTATTCTTCTCAGAACTGATTTTTCCAAAGTGACTGTTACCTTCATTGGGTCACCACATGGGCTCTGAAACAGCATGTTAATTTTCATAATTTCTCTTTGAACTTAAGGTTTTGCAACCTGGAATAAACCTAAAGGATAAATGGAAGTTATTGTGTGAAAGTACCTGCCCATCAATTGATTTCTCATATTCTTCCATGAATGCTCCGATGTCACTCATCAGGGATAGAAACAGATTAGTTCCATTTAAATTCGGTTCCAGATCTATTGGACCGATATTTGCAGCACCTTGCTTCCAGTAGTCAGCCAAGATATCCCCTTCAAAGAAAAACACATACAGATTATAATGCTCTAATTTTCTAATCATTTTCACATTTCAAATGCTAACTACACGAATGTTTTGTACTTTCAAGGGGCAAGGAATCCTCCATTTCAATCCTTTCTCTAGCTCTTGCTATTTTTTGTGTTGGTATGCTTTCTTAAAAAATGCATGGAAAAAATTACTGTCAAATGAAGCCTTTGCCTGCTTTTCCTTTCAATCCTTTAATAGTGGAAAAAACGTAATTTCAGCTGATACAAAATACACAGTAGTGAAGCATAAAGTCCTTTGATGTAGTCTACAGTCCATCAGTTAGTGATGTGGAACTTGTAGAATACCTGTAGCAGCATCTATTACATTGATGTTTTGAATGGAGCTGTGTACTGCATGAAGATCTTCTGGAAAAGTTCCGAAACAAATGCTACGAGTATTTCCTTCATCTTCGGGATCAAATTGTAGTTACATTGGCAAAAGTCCAGAGAGTATATACTCTCTGGTCATTCTATATGGAGGATATGTTAGCACCTCGCAGCCCCATCCAGCTAACAAATAAGATAGGTTTCACTTAGTGCGGCTGAGCATTGTCATGCATAGAAAGCTGTTTTAAAACGCTGCAGCAAATTGATCGATGATATATTAAAGTATTCCTTAACTGTTTCCAATTCAGTTCTACCAAGATTATATTGTCTACCAAAAATTCATAAAAACAACAAAGCTATGAGCCTATCACCTCTGCTATTAATTGTCCAACTTATAAATTAGCTAAATTATTATAATTATTTAGATATTAACTTAATGTCTGCCCCACCATTAAATTTACTATAGAACAAAAAGAAGATGGGAAACTTCCTTTTTTAGACATTCTAATTATAAAATCTCACAATCGTATAGAGTTTGATGTCTACATGAAACCAAGTCTACCAATAAATTTATTCCTAATTACTCTTTTCATCCAATGACCAGAAAACATGCAGAATTCCGCCATCTAGTACATAGGTTGGTCAACCTCCCTCTCACTCAGTAAGGAAAGGATTAATCGTGAGAAACTCTTCATTGAAAAAATTAGCTGTGGAACTGGGTTATAACATTGATCTAATTAATACTTTACTCAAAAGATATCGTTTTAAACTTTTTATTAATAAACACACCACCTTATCATATTTAAATAATAATGACTGTAAATACATCAATACAACTTGATTATTTCCCAAAACATACTAGAGGCCTCCAGAAGAAATTTAAACAAAGATATTTTCAAATGTGTTTTAATAATACAACAATATTAAAGATTACTAAGGATCAAATCAACAGCCATGACAAATCGGGTGTCTATGGGATTACTTGTCCAGAGTGTGAGTTAAAATACATAGGTCAGAAAAAACGCAAATAAATTACCAGATTCAAAGAGCACCTAGTGCATTTAAATTTGGCCGCTACCAGCGTTGTTAAACATATGCCAGATACAGGTCATATCATTTCGTCAGCTGACTTAAAATTACTACACCATGCCCAAAGAGGCCTTAATTCCTTAGAAAAAAATATATATACATAAATACAGATCCCAGCTAATGAACCAAGATTTAGATTTCAACAAAACATTGTTCAGATACTAATGTTAAATTAAGACTTCTTTTGTTTTTCCCCTCGTTTTCCTTATACTCTGACTTGCATCTCCACAACCTCTCTGGTCGTCACGCTCTGAAGAGGTTACCTTAGGGGCGAAATACGTATAAGCAATCGTAAGTTTCTTTTGATGGTTTTAGGAGTTGTTAATATTTCTAAAAAGTAATGCTGAGCTTCGACGGCGTTTCCTTAGGGGTACGATAGGCTCTTGGAAAACAGTCGTACTCGCGAATAACCTTCAAGTTAATGTTTAAATTAAATTTAAATTTCTTTATGTCCGTGATGGTTCTGTTGGCGTTTCAGATGTGACTCATACGATCTGATCAGTCTCATCATAGGTAGTAATACAACTGAAAAAATAGCTTCCTTCTCGACCGCTCCAAGTGGGATCGCGAGGCTTCGTATCACAGCCAGTTTCCATTCACTGTATTCACGGGAATAATTCACCATGAAACTTTTCTTATACTTAGGCGCTTCTTCAGACCGCGGGGCGCAGTCGTATGCGATATTCCTGTCTCTAGTGCTAACTTAGGAATCGTGTAATTTCGATTCGTCGCCAACAGGCCGGACATTCCTCCTCACTAGAAATAAGAGCATTTTTCAGTACAACGGATGCTGAGAGGTGGCAATCATTTGCCATTCCAGTCATGGGATCCTGGCCCTGTGGAGAAAGTCAACCAACAGCGTTCCTACGACAGTTTCTATAATCGATATAGTATATCAAGAATATATTGCTTCATAAACGGGGTTTTCTTTGCCACATAGTTAGAAATGACAAGAGAAACAAATCATAAGCAAACATATGATGCAAAGTAACGATTAATAATAATTTAAGAGCAATTTAATAACACAGAAATATACTTTTTGAAATCATGAGCAATTAATCTCGTTAATTCGACGCTCTTATCAATTACTCTAATTCCAAGGGATCGGTAGACACCCAGATTAGTGTGCCGCAAAGTTAAATTAACACGTAAGTTTGTCGGAGATCAAAAGGTTGTGAATCGTCTAGAATTATGATTAATTCTTTCATTTACGTTTTAACGCCTGAAGTCAATTGTTCGCAGTACCTGTTTCTATGGTCGATAGCCGCCGTGTGAGAAGTCTGACCAACTATCTCATGAGAGTGCAGTAAATAACAATCTCCCGTCTAAGGCGAGAATTTCGTCTAGATTTCCTGAGTCACTAGTTTATGCAGCTTTTATCTTACTAACCTTTGATGTTTCCAATGAGGAAAAGTGAGAACATTGCCACAGAGACCTTCATGTTTAGCCGCTATTCTGATTCTTCACTATCTTTCGATTGACTTAGTAAAGGAGAAGGCTATCGACTTCAATTTATACTGTGGGGAAATCTCTGTAAAAGATAGTAGTTTCCTTGAAAGATTGGAATCATTGAAACAAAAAATAATGTGGATTTGTCGATAAAAGGGTTTTAGTTGCTAAGTACAGTGTCGTAAGGTGATATCATTATTATTATCAGGAATATTATGTAGTAGCTTTTTTAAATGCAAATTAATTTCTTCTTCGCAGAAGAAATGTTTTGTTCTTTCTGATTAAGCCTTTTTAAATTATGGGTTAAGGTCGTCTGTTCATCTTTTGCGTGGTCGACCTATGCTCGTCTTTGCTGATGGTATCCTATCCTTTGCCATCTTGACGACTCTAGAGTCGTCCATTCTTGTTAGATGTTCATTCCATTCTTCTTTCCTTTCATTTGTCCATTCTGTTATTGGAGGTATCTTACATAGGTCTCTGATATTTTCATTGGGAGTCATAGCTTATCTTGTCTTACCTACTATTTTACTTAGTACGGTCATTTCTGCAGTCTGCATCTCTGTTTTCTTTTGCTTGTCTGTGTTGTAGTTTCCATGGTGTATGTCATTAACGGTGTAATTACTGCTTTATAAATTCTTGCTATTGCCTCTAGTCGTAAATATTTATTTCTCCATACTGTCTGGTTCAGGCAGCCCCCATTCCTTTCCGCTTTTATTATTTGTTCATTTACTTCCCCATATAAATGCCCATAACTAGTTATAACTGCTGCTAGATATTTGAATTTCATTACCTATTCTATGATGTCCTTAATTAGTTGTAATTTACATCGGATTGGTTCTTTTGATGTTACCATTGTTTTTGTTTTTTCGTGTGCTATTTCTATATTATATTTATTTCCTATCTCCATGAATCTCAACGAAGTCCTTTGTAAGTCATCTTCATTTTCTGCAATTAATACTGCATCGTCTGCATAGCATAAGATATTTATATTGTTCCTTCCAGTCTACATACTTTTAGGTTTTTAATATTTTTTTATTTTTTCGTCCATAACTAAGATAAAAAGTAGTCCCCTTGTCTAAGTCCTTTTTCAACTTTGACTGATTCAGAGAGTTCTCCATTACTTTTGATGATTATTTTGTTGATAGTAAGGTTTCAAGAAATTACAGATTAATCAATTTTCTTTAAGTTACATAAAAAGACCGTGGTTCAGTTTACTTAGCACATCACTAAAATTAACCACCAAAATAATAACTAAAAAATTAAAATCGGAAATAATGGAAGATGAACAACAGGGTTTTCGAAGTGGTAGATCCTGCAATGATGCTATATTTGTAGTTCGCCAAATAGTAGAAAAATCAATAGAGTACAATAAACCTGCCTTCATGTGTTTTGTGGACTTAAAGAAGGCCTTCGATAGAGTT
Organism: Ladona fulva; assembly: GCA_000376725.2. Classification (NCBI taxonomy): domain Eukaryota; kingdom Metazoa; phylum Arthropoda; class Insecta; order Odonata; family Libellulidae; genus Ladona; species Ladona fulva. Next base: position 133,905 of record KZ309755.1, read on the forward strand.
CGCTTAAAAGACATTCTGATAATTCTGAAAGAAAGGAAAGTCCCGTCCATAGTAGTAGTATTCCTAGATATATACACGGAAAACAAAATAATCAAATTAATTTTATCGAAGTTAAATATCAAAAGACATTCCTTTACCATTATTTTACTGTAAAATTAATATTTTCAAGTTTAAATTTGTGGAATGAATAATTATACAACTTAAATCAATCAACGTAATCAAACCACATTTATAACCTGGACTTTCTATTTTCTTCAGCAGATCATTTCAACACGTTGACGAAAGCAGTCGAATAAAAAGGTTGTTGAAACTAATGAGGGTTTTTTAAAATTCACATTGAACCACGGTCTTTTTATGTAACTTAATGTGGATTTTTGCTGCATTTCAAAACCCGAATTTCCTTCGTACTTAATTAACTGTTGACATTTGTGAAAGCGATTTGGAGATTTATCTGAAATTCCATAGGAAAGTTATGACGTTAGAAGCCGCTCACTTCTGCCCATCGCGAACTCTTTCCATAATTCTAGACATTTTAATTTGAATCGCTACGACCGTATTCAGATCCCGCAAAGGGGTCTAATTTCATAAATTAAGCAGGGCTGCTTACTTTTCGGAATGAAATCCTTTCAAAATTGAAAAAAGGCATGAATTTTTCTCTTCTTCGAAGTATGAGTACGCAATTTTGAATTGGAGTGAAAAGCTTTTTCGAGGGAACGATGAATTTCGATAAATATGCATGATAATTACATAACTAATGAAAATAACAAGTGAACGATTATACGAATATATCATGCAGATGTGTCTTGAGTTCCATTACATTTGCTTGGCAAAGAAATACATAATTTATGTATCAAACTCAGAATCTAAGCAAAAAAGTATTATAAATGTACGATAAAGTTATTTCATACACATTTTAATTAAAAGTCATGTTTGAAAATTTTTGTTGTTTCTAGAGAGCTGAAAGGCCAGTTTTCAATAAATTGTAATTTTTCCATATTCCGATATATAGAAAAATGATTTTTTTGCGAATGAGTGCGGAAACTTATGATAGTTGAAGAGGCTTCAGGAATTGAAAGGAGTTAGAAACTGTCTTTTAGAAATTTATAACTTAGTCATTTATCCAGAAATACACTGCATCATAAAGAAAAGATAAAGAAAGAAAGAACGATAAGTCCATGTTTACAACGAAACTGATCTTTATCATCTGCGATTTAATCTATGACTATCGAACAATTTATAATGGGGATTACTCCTATCTCATTTCAGATGAAATCCAGGTGTTCTTCGCTACTTGAGGTTCCGCGTATTCGTGAATAGGGCCTGATAACTCTTTTTGCGAATTTCAATGAGAAGTTAAAAGGAACGTTAAATTTGTATTTTATCCATATCGAGTACACATCAAGAAATTCAGGAGACATTTTTTATTAAAATTTTTAGAAATCATTTTTTGTGAACGAATCTTTAGGTTCGTACAACAATCATAAGGGGACTTTATTCGGACCAAATGTTATCAACATTAGGATGGAGGATCTCAGAAGGGAGGAGATCGTATCCAGAATTTGTGGAATTTATAATGCTTGCCTAGATAAGTCAGTTTGGAAGACAAGACTGAAGCAACCCTTCCTGAGGTTGGATTAGAGTAGCAAAATAAGACAAAGACAAGCAAGGGAAAATATTCATTTACATGTAAAGGAATGGAACTACTTCTAGAAGAGGAATAAAGAGTTGCTTTACTGTCGTAATTGTGGTGGATATAAGCATTTAATCTTGGTTTAATGTGTACCACCTTTTACAATACTCATGATGTAAGGTCATTCAGTATTTCAATTGGTTCTCGGATATTAATAGTAAATCTAGTAGCAAGATAACTTGCTAATATATAAAAGCTGTTTCTAATTTATTCACTTTTCCGTATAAAAAGAAAGTTTATCTTTTGGTTAAAAGAAATAATTGATTCTAACCCACTAATTATGGCATCGAATACGGATAATGAGGAAAAGTTTACCAATGGAAATAGTGCTACGGTTCGACATCATGGAATAAACGAATCAGGTGTGCGCTTTGTAGAATAAAGAAGAGAGCATCGAAAGAAGTGCCTCAGGAAGTGCTCTAGCCAAGAGCTGAATTATCATTCTTGGGTCGTGATCCTAAAATTGAGAATGTAGAGCCGGCTTTAAAACTATGGAATGTAGATCAATCTCATGAAAATGCAAGGCGGAGTGGATTGGTGATATGGAATAAAGCTCTTCGCCATCATAAGCATTTTAACCAAGAATCATATACCGAGGAAATTATGGAGTGAAACTAAAAATGGTATTTGTAGTTCGCCATCATTGGATAGTTAGTTTTAGAAAATTTCGCTACTACGAGATATTGCATAGAAGAAGAGGGAATTAGGATATAGAGTGATTGAATTTTGAAGAACTTGGTCATAACGAGGAACTCACCGAGGGAGGACTAAAAGAATTGGCAAAAAAAGCTAGAAAGAAAGTGATAAGATAATCGAGGAGATTGAAAAATAAGATTTATTTCTGAAAATCTCGAAATAGATTACAGGAATTGGAAGAGAAGTTATTAACAGATAAATGATTCAGTATGACCTCTCTGTGGAACGGTGCTTGAAGATGAGGATAGAAATTGAGGCTGAGATCATGTAAAAGGAATTAACTCTCTCTCTCCGGAAAAAATATGAAGAAAATCCTCCAGGGTTGTCAGCAGGATAGGTTCACGAAGGACCGACGCACAGTGGGCTAGAATCGAAAAAAAGCTGGCCAAAAATAAGAAAATGGTTTTTTTTGAGCGTGGACTTTGAAACTTCGCATGGCTATTCTTACATAAATTCTCCATATAACTACCAAATCATTTACTTTTATTCTTGTGCATTAAAATTCTACAGGGGGTCAAAGTTGACCAAAGTTTACGAAAAAAGCCGGTCTTCGATTTTTCACAAATTTCTTCATCTTCAAGCCAAAACTGAACCCAAATGAGCAAAGTCATCGGGTAAAAGACGATGCTGTATTATAAACCTATTTTTTATGCTTCGTATTTCTTGGTTTGAATGATCACAGTAGAATATTTGCATAAGTTACTCAACAAAATGGTGAACTTATATTTTACGACAAATTTTCACCTAAAGCGATGGAAATAGTAGTGATGTACCACGATGTACACGGGCTAACTTATACCACAATGTTTTCTGAAGCTTCTTGAAGAGGAATCTGAAATAAAACCCAGCGGCCATTTGCGACGCCGATTTATATACCGAATTTTCGATGGCGATGCAAGAGCCATATTCGCGTGGCGTAGCGTCATCCTCCATGACGATCTCGGATTTGAGAGGATATACGGACCAACACGCTTCTTAGTGGTACTTTAACTGGTTTATAAATATGATTCCTACTCTGTTCGATATTTAAATGTAGCACGAAGATTTGTTTTCCTACGCCTACATTGTAAATTTTTCGATAATATTACGCTATAATATTTTCTTTGATAAAAGAAAGCAGGTAATGTTAAATGCAATTAGTGAGATCTTACCTTCAGTCTTAAATACTCTCAACGTCAGAGTAGAACAGGAGTACAACCCTGACAACTGGAAAATGATTAAATTATGTTAGAACACTCAGGAATGAATCCTCCCATTTAAAGGTGTGCATTTCTTTCATGAGGTAAGCAAGCATGGTCGTAGAAAAGGAATAATTGTTAAAAAATGTCATCGTGAGGGAAAAAAGAATTTCAGATAAAACTGTCTACAAATCACTGCATCAATATTTTTAGAAAACGGTATAAATTTAAATTAAAAGAAGGAATGCGTAGAATTTGATAAAGATACAAATATCAGAATTTGGAAATCGGTTTTAGAAGTAATTAATTGGCTTGATTATAATTAAATTTAGCTTTAGAAATTCCATTTATGGAGCTTCTTTTAACAATATTTTATACTCATCAGTTATTCTTCGGCTGCGTTTAATATATTTCTAAAGGATGTATAAGATTAAAGTATGTTCATATTCAAATTCTTCTTAAAAATGATGCTCTAACATGCATTTAAGGATTATTGATGAGTGTGTGTGTATTATATATTAAATCAGGCATTTTCAATCCGACTTCGGATGTAGGCCTCCCCAAGCGATTTCCAACTTTCTCAATTCTGAGCATCTATTTACCATCTTACCCCTAGATACTTGATGATTTATCTGCACCATCAGTCCTTTGGTCTCCTCACCTCTCTTGGTATCCAATTGAGAATTGCTGATGCTCAGCGGTTGTCGTTTCCTCTTGCCACGTGGCCCGCCCACAATTATTTAGCGATCTTACCTTACGTGGTATGACCTTACGAGGTATAACGTATGAGATATATCGTACCTATGATATCTGTCACTCCAGTCATCACCCACCTGCTGCGTTTCCTGTCTTTTCCTGTGATTCCAAGAATACACCGGTACCTACTTCTTTGGTGTAGTAAGCTGGATTATTGCTGCGTTTAACACCCAAGTTTCGCTTCCTTAGGTCAAGACTGGAAAAATGGATAGGTTGAAGTTCTTATTCAAGACCATTGGAATATTTGACTTTTAACTTTGACGGGTTCCCTCCGAAATTACTCTAACCAAGTTTAATTCTTCCGTTCACTTAATTCACCTTGCTGTTCTCTCCTACTGTTACCAGATGTTTCTAGGAATAGGTATACTGAGCAGACATGTATTTCATCCAGTTTTATTGCTTTCTGAGCTGCGAAAAGGATTATACATTACCTTTGTTGTCATTGAGTTAATCAAGCCAAGGAAAAGGCCGAAAAGAAGACCAAAAGATTGATGGTTCAGAGATACCATCAAGTACCTAAGGGTAACGTGGCAAAGGGAAGTCCAGTATAGGGAAAATTACTAAAATTAATTAAAATAAGTAACAAAGTGACATTTATACTTACTGATCCCTCGTATTTAGCTTTAATTTCCAAAAAATGCTCTAAGATACGTTGCCTTCCCATTAAGAGCATTTCTTCCATGTAAGAGGCCAGTAAGGAGAAGTCAGTGATCAAAATCCTGTCCAAATGCAGGAGGAAGTCACTCAATCCACGATTGAGAAGACGAGGCTGCATTCGTGTTCTTTTTGAGTCGTACTTGCCAAGAGATGCTTTTGGTACCTCAAAGACAAATGAGAAATTACATGACTATATTATCAATAGCTACAATCATTTGCGAAATAACCAATCGTTAACTTTCTGTTTATTTGAAATTATTGAGGCATATATTAGTTTTCTTAAATAAAGCCATTAAAATTTTTCTCATTCTATTCTCTCATTATCGTCTCATTTTGTTTGTTATGATCGTTTTTCTGTTCCAGCCCATTATTTGGTTATTAACTACGTTTGAAATATCTTATAACCTTTTCCGTACAGAACATCAAGGGGATAGATTAGGTCCGATGAAAAACTAATCTATATTTAAAAACCTGCCTCACTGACGCGATACACCAATTGAGAGTGAGTTATTCTACGAATTTCCAAATTTGACAGAAGCTGTTATTTTTGTTGTCAGTTACAACTGCTGACTTTACGGACGACTAATTATATTTTAATAATTATAATAGTAAATTTAATTATATTTTGTACTGTAATTAAAAAATATTATCTACTATGCCTCTCCATTGCCTCAAGGAGTACATATGAGAAAATAAAGTCCACTTTTAATTCAGAGGCCTACCGAAAAAAATTACGTGAATTATTATTCTAAGCATAATGACATAGAATTAATACCTAAGAACCGCGTAGAATGATTTTTACAGTGTGTGACAAATTTTAGAGCTTTAAACACGAGGCAATGCGATTTCCGTGTAGGAAACTCGCTGAGTCCGATTATCGAACTGGTTAGTAGTTCAGTACAAGAAAGAGAAAGTATGAATAAGAAATGCATGCTGACAACTAAGAAAGCGCCATGTTTATTAAACCCGTGATATATCTATTACCAATTCACTCTTTAATGCTATGGTTTTCGGGATTACGCAGTGGTTGTCAGTACAGAATACGTTTCGCCAATGCAGCTAGCTTCTTTGGGTTAAAATGACGCTATTCTATTTTCGGATGGATTCAATGTCTAGCATAGTGTCACTTTTATTGTTTAGAGGAACCAGGAGGCAGTAACTTATAGTCGACTATGACGACTTAAAGACACTATATTCAAAAGAGAATGCCATATTATTTCTACTCTGTTTCCAGTAACTACGAAAGCGAGGCATTTCAATTTGTTCAATGTGGGTAAAGGAACAAACAAAAGCGGGAAGATCCCAGTTAAATCGAGACACCCGATCACTCTATAATTGTAATGCCAGGGGTATAGTGAGCATCATCGCAGTCCTTACATGACGGGGATTCTGTGTTAAAGAGGCCGCGAGATAATAATGGGAGCCCAGCTNAACCCCTAAATGTATAAAAATGCTCACTCACATTAATTTTCTAATTTTATATAGGTCCAGATTTGTACTCTACCCAAAAAAATTGTGTTCTTTAAAAATATCCTTAATCAGAAATGATTTTTGATTTGTGCTATGAAATATTTTGAAGTAATGTAAAGTACCTTTTGTAGCATGCTCACTTATTTCCAAAATGTTCTATAGTTAATAGGTACATTTTAATGGTATAAAAAGTAGTGTGCCATGGATAAGGTGCTCCCCTTGTTTTTCTGTCAAGAGCTTGGCAGCAATGCATTTCTTTCTCATGCCAACAAAATGCATTCCCATGCATTTGCCTTTTTTCTGTCTTTTCTCAATATATCTTTGGCTCATGCACTATTCTTATTTTCCATTCTTCAAGAAATAATATTTCTTAGACCATAAAGAGACTCTGTTTCATTACAGAAACCTCCTTGGAATTACGTTAATTATGAAAATGGAAAAATTCTTACCAATGGAGGTAGGGATGATCAGTTACTGAAACTATTGGCTCTTAAACTAAATTTTAGGTGAGTCAGTAAAAGAAATTTGTAAGCAAATTTAAATACAGTGCATGATTTACAAAATAAGACTTTCATTTAAATTTTGTCCGTCTACCAGATTTTATCAGTGATGAAATTTTTGTTTGTTGAATTTGTGAAAATTTGCATGAATTTGTGAAAATTATTTTCTTGTATATTGTCAATGGATATATATTTAGACTATTGTACTCTCTAGTTTCAAGGGGTGAAGTACATGCTGCAATGAATATCTTTATCTTGATTCTTAGCAACTCTAGATCTTGCATGATTTCTGAGTTTATGTCCTTAAAAGAACTCTGAATGTGCTTCAATAATTGACAGATAGTGTTGTTAATTTTGAAATGAGCCACCACATGCAGACTAGGGAAACCCAGGCCCCTCACTGTAACTATTACCAAATCCATGGTTAAAGTCACTAGCTGTAAAAAAATACCACAGAATTGTATTCCTAAAAGATAGTAGTGGTATGCAGATGGAAGGGGAAAATTGACCTAATAATACATAAGTTACTCAAGACACATTATTCATTTACATTAAGATCATACATTAATTACATCGAAGTGGGTCAATCATTGTTATTTAAATATTCAGATATAGATAACTGAAAGAGTGGGTGCTAAGGTATCTGCTATAAACATAAAGAGCTTTAACAGATCTCTTCTGTACTGAGAAAGCTCTATTAGCTGCAGATGTGTTACCCTTCAAGATAATACCATAAGACGAGAATAAATATTGGTGTACTAAGCAGCAATAAGTGATTATTGAGAAACTTTAATGACTAGCTTTCGGACTAGAAAAATTTTGCATAAGAGTTTTGCGGCAATTTGGACCATATTGTGAGACCAATCAAGATATATTGTAATAATGGAAAAACTTCAAAATCTGACTTTAATTCAAGCTCCTTGTCAAATCTTTGACTAATTGCTAGTGCTATGTATATAGTCATAAATAGAGAAGGTATCACCCCTCTTTGCCCCTACCCTATGGAGATTTGTTCAAAGATACCTAAGCTTTTGTATGCCTCATTATTTTAACATTTCATTTTCAAAAATACTTGGATGATATTCTGATGTGACTTTCTCATTACTTTCTCCAAACTCCTGTTGCATCTATTCAATATTTTCAGTGGAAATCAAAGCGAGGAATTATTTGATATTGTTACTTATACTTTTTATGTATGAAAGAAATAAGTTACAATTTTTAGTTGAGGTAAGAATATTGCAAATCAGAGATTGTTTTTGCATTATATCATCTCATCTTTCGAATTAGAACTGCAGTTAGGTTGTATGGAGTATCTAGAATTCAACTTCAGAATGAGATTTAGGGGCCCCTAATACCTGACTTAATGTAGCACCATAGAAAGCTGGTTTGCTTTTGGGTTAGGCAGCCATAATAATATGAGCAGGTTCTGTAATTATATTTCTCCATAAAAATAAATTTCTTTTATTACTTGTATTGATAAAATGTCTTCCCCAAAATCCATCTCTCAGTCCATTGTAACGACTTATTTTGGTTTTATAACTAAGAAATATAAGAACTAAATTTTCTGGGCCTAACAAGCTGTAGTAGCACGGAGACCCTAAATACGAGGGCTGTATGATAAGTACCCGTGTTTAGCGACTGATGGCACCACTGACACAAAATATGTATGCCATAATTCAACCCCAATTTTAGATATATGGGTTGGCATGAGGCATCATCTTCACAAACTATTTGGAGAAGGGAAGGACAATCACAGGGCAGTACTATGCTGATTTGTTAGACCGATTTGATGCTGAATTGAGGAAAAAAACGGCAACATTTAGTGAAGAAAAAAGTGCTCCTCCATCATGACAATGCACCAGCTCACTCATCTGCAATTGTCACAGCAAAACTGGTCGAATTACAATATGAATTGCTACCTCATCCACTCTATTTTCCAAATTTGGCCCCATGCCATTTCTTTTTGTTTGCAAACATGAAAAAATGGCTTGGGGGAAAGCGATTCATCTCAAACAAGGAAGTCATCGCCACAACAGAGGCCTATTTTGCAGAGTTTGACAAAACATATTATTTGGATGGCTTGAAAAAGTTAGAATATCGCTGGACTAAATGTATTGATTGAAAGGAGACTATATTGAGAAATAAATTTAAAAGAAGTTAAAAAAATGCATTTTCTTGCCTAACATAGGTACTTATCATACAGCCCTCGTAAGCCCTAAGTAACTGTAGGAAGGTCTTCTGCTCTGACATTGAATGTGCAGTTATGAAGCTGTGGATGAATATGAAGGTTATGTAAAATATATGTACTCCATAAAACAGCAAAATACTAAAATTATTTGGTGTGTGTGAAAAATAGTTTTGAAGCATTAAGAATATGGCAAAGCTCGCTAAGCAATCCACTAAGATATTTATATGTGCAAATAAAAATAATTTGTACTTAACTAATCTTTTTGCTGCTCTTCCTTTCTAGATTTGAATATACAGATCCTCCTGAAAGAATTCTTGGATCTGGAATAGGTGACAATGAAACTTACAGAGGAGTTCTTGGTCTGATTTGGAGAAGGGTATGGAATTTTGAGATATTAAATAATTTATTCAAGCCAATAAAATGTTGAGTATTTTCATCATTATCTCTTTCATGAATAGGTTCATAAAAGATTTTTTTAAACACAAGTTTTTTGAAGCCTAAACTTTTAACATTTCATTCACAAAAATCCTTAACTACTGCTATATGTGATGACAATTTGAAATGTGCCTGATTATAAACTGTAATTATTATTTTGGTCTGTTTTATCAGGAGGCTCCTTTTGTTCTTGGAGATGTGACTATTACTTATGAAAGAATGAATTTGGTAGATTTCTCATCCCCTACATTGGCAGACTGTGGGGCATTCATCACTCACTCACCAAGGCTACTTAATGAGGCATTAGCACTTTTAAGACCATTTCACTGGCAAGCAAGTATATGATATCAGTATTCCTTGTCTACACAGTATGAAGACTTTGTTTTTTTAGAAGTTTTTTTTGTTTGTTAGAAGTAGGATTACCACACTCTGATGGCAAGGAACCAGTACTTACCTAAACATGAAGGGGGTATAACCATGATGAAACTGGGATGTTGCCTTAAAACTTGGTCTTTTATTTTATGTGCTTTTAATTTTGTCTGTCATTTATCAATTCATAAAAAATTGCATTCAGATGAAATGTGTCCATGAAATTTTTGTAAATTACATTATATTCTTTCTGCAAGGTTTCCTATCAAACCGACATGGCAGAATAATTGTCTGAGACCATTTGTTAAACTGGAACAGTCAAAATGGAGTTTATGATAAGCCTAATCAGAAGTAAGATTGGAGAGATTTAATGTGTATTTTTCACTGTAGACTGATTTATAACTTTCTTTTAACTCATTAATTTGTTATTCTTTCAATAATATACTAGTAGGTAATAACATAACAGTAACATGTAACAGAATGGTAACTTGTAAAACGATGATCTATTGAATTTATTTTCACAGCTAAGGGGGAGGAGCAAGAAAAATCACATCTTTTGGGAGAGGGGTAGGAGACTCTATGAGAAATAAGTCTCTCTCCACTCTTTGTTCCACTTACACATAGTTATTTTTTCTTTCATTTGTCTGTAGTAGTAAATTTTAATTTATCTTTTTCCATTGACCTCTTATTGACTCCAGAACTAGAATTACCCCTAACAATATTACTTAGACCCCTGAGGGGTTGATATCAATAAAGTAAGAAAAGCAGAATATTACATATGGGAATAGAATTGAGTGAGAGTGATCACCTCCTCCTCAGTCATGAATATGAATTTAATAGACTTGAATAGTAGTAAACTAACATACTATAACCTATATTTTTTAAGATGAGGTATGGAGAGATAATATTTTGTTTTGATAGAATATGGAAGTATTATTTTTGGTTTCACTCAGACTTTTTTTAATATAAATTTTAAATTATGATGAGCATTACTTGCACAAATCCCTCATAACAGTAGAAAGTATATCATCAGTCATTGTGTATTAAAATAATCAATTTACAGAACCTTAAGTCAACACTTCTATCCAGTGCTGGTGAAAGGTCTTGGTAAAACTACTGGAAACAGGCCAGAGGTAGGTAGAAATGGCAGATTTAGTTTTTACCATTGGAAAGGGGCAGAACGAAAATAATTTTTATTAAAAGTCTAATCCCATCAGTCATTATTATGATAGTTTAAGATTATATGGAAGCATTAANGTATTGGGAACTTTCCTAGAAAGGCCATTGTTTTGGTTTTTGTACAGAAATTTTCAAGTTGTAATCTTTAGATAACATATTTAGTTTTTGGACTGCCAATTGTAAGTTATCTTCACTTTCGTGAATTATGACTTGATCATCAGCAAACAGCATTGAACTTAAAAATTGATTTTCTCCTACTTGAAGTCCTTTTGGTGTAACTTTTCTCCATTCTCGTAAACAATCATCTATGTAAGCAATGAAGGAACGCATGATATACATGCTTGAATGTGGGGGACCCGGGTTCGATTCCTGGCTACGGCAGACTTTTTCTCCTTCATTTCTTCATCATCTATGTATAAGTTAAATAATGTAGGCGACAGAGGACACCCTAGCCTAACACCTTGATTGGTTATGATTTCCTCTGTTGTTTTTTTGCCAATACCAGTATCAATTAACATTTTTGTATTTAAATAGAAAGATTGAATAGTTTTAATTGAATGAGTTGGATATCCCCGCTTTTCCATTATGGACTTAAGTTTGTCTCGATGCTGTCGAATGCCTTTTGATAATCTATAAAGGCTATGTGTGTCTCCAGATTAAACTCTATTCGCTTTTGTATTATCAGTTTCAAACTAAAAACATCGTCCATACATGAAAGTCTTTTGCGAAATCCTGCTTGTTCTTCAAGGAGCAAAATTTCTGAAATAGTTTGGAGTCTTTCATTGATAATTTTACTGTATATTTTGTAGGCTGCGTTTAATAGGCTAATTCCTCTATAATTTTCTGGGTTATTTCGTTCACCTTTTTTGAAAATGGGAATTACTATTGCAATGTTCCATTCGTCTGGAATTTCGAGGCATTCGTATTCGAGGTTACGTCTCTGTGTAACACAAATTTCATTTTTAATTAAGGTAATGTTTTAGAGAAGTGATATTCCAACTATCTGATTATACATCTTCGTAGTTGTAGATTTTGGATTACCTTATTTCCTCCGAGGTTCTTCTCGTCTTCATCTCGTCTACGAACTGTAAGAGGAAATTGGTGTCTTGAATCATTAGGGCATCGAACGCATCGGCAGGGGTTGAATCGTCCGCCCGTGATACTGCTTCGCGCATATTGATGGTCTCGTAGTAAGCTGCGTTTATATAGTAGCCTATTCTACCGCCGAACTAAAAATGAGGAATGATTAGTTTCGTTAGAAAGTAAAATTTTCCATCTTGCTATTAATTTCCAATTCAATTTTGCAATAAAAGTTGCCTTCATTTAAAAAATGTCCATAGTTAAATTTGAAGAGGTATTTTTAACATCGATATTACGTTTAAAGGTTGGTTATATTTTTGAATATGGAGGTGAAGGAATTATAAGAAAGGATAAAGATGGAGTAATTGATTTTTTCCAAAATTATCATTTCCATAATCAATGAGTTTCCTTTATGTTTACACCTCCTGCCACAGAAGGCGGCCTGTAGGGTATTTATGTAGATGAATAAGTCCGTCATTATTAATATTTTATATGTTTAAGCCAGGGGTAAAGAACAATCGTAAGGCTGTATAAGAAAGGATTAGTCCGTATATATGACTATGTTTTACTCCTGTTAAAGTAAAGGAAATTGAACTTTCCTCTTAAATTCCTGCGACTGAAGTAAAAAAAGGATAAATGGAGGTTCGCATAAAAATACCTGCTCGTAAATTCCTTTCTCATATTCCTCCAGGAAGGCTCCAATGTCAATCATCAAGGATAGACACAGATTAGTTCCATTTAAATTCGGCTCCAGATCTATTGGACCGATACCTGCAGCACCTTCCAGTAATCAGCCAAGATATCCCCTTCAAAAATAAGAAATTTGAAATAAGAAAGACCTTGATTCAATATCTTCTTGTCTTCTCACGTGCAGATTGTACGCTGTTACATTTAATGGTACAATACCAAGTTCCGATTGATCGAGGTTCCATATTATATTTACATATATACGAGGTTATATATTATACGAGGTACATATTTATACGTATTTACCGACGACGTAAATATACGTAGTTAAACATTGTTGATCCTTAATACGAGTTACAAAGAAAGATACCACTGCCAACGAAGATCCTTCGTTCTCAAAATTCCTCAGAGGTCGAAAAACAGTTCACAAGTACTCCGATACCCTTAACAGCACTGCCAAAATTCACTTAAATATTATTATTAAATATATNTTTTAAGAGCAATGGGGGAAAAAATTGCCCCCATTGGGGCAATTTTTTCCCCCATTGCTCTTAAAAAAATGGGTAGGATAACTTCTGCCAGAATTTATTAAAATTTGAAACAGATTTATATCTATGTTTACACCCTGGGAGTCACCAGTAGCATAAGCAACTGTAAATTTTTAAACCTTTGCATATTTGTTCTTGTTTTTATATATTTTGATGAAAGAGCACCTTGTTGCATGATGCAGTTATTCTTTGCTTGAATATGCATTTTTTTATCCTTAAGATGCAAGAAGGAAACAGGTGCATGGAGGTTTGAAAAAGGCAAAATAATAAGGGGTAAAGCAAAAGAAGATTGCTTTACTTCACTGCTACAATAGAAAATATTGAAAATGGAATCATTTGGAAGAAATTCCCAGGTCAAGGATTCAGGGAGCTAGTTTTAACATTAGATTTTTTCAATCAATCTTATCATGTAAGACTATATTTCCACACAAAATACATGTATTAAGAAAGAAAGTAAGTCTAATTTTATTTACTGTTAAATTAGAATTACAAACTGTGTCAAATTGCAACAAAAAATTCCACGAATTTCTTATCTCAAGTTAATGCATTTTTTTGCTTCATGAAGGGAAAAGTATTTTTATATAGTCTGGTAATAGACATTCCTTCAATGATAACAATTTATATTTGAGAAAAATTGGTACCTTTGAATAGCTCCCAAAAATATGTAAAAATTATTAAACAAATTAATTTATGCAGTTTGTGATCGTTACATTCGATCATTTCAAAAGCAAGCACATATTTACTTTAGTTGTGGCCCTGCCAAACTAAAGTAAATACATGCTACCCTTCAGCCCACAATTATTATTTTACTTCACCTGAGTTAGGAATATTTTGAAGACATTTGTATTAGGCAATGGAAACAAAGTTATAACTAATAATTGTTGCATTTAATTACAATCCTGTTAATTTTCAGTACCTGTATTTTCCTTCCATATTATAATTAAAATAATGCAGTATCTTGGAGAGGTTCAGCAAAATCGTCTCAATTGTAAGTGTTGATGTAATGTAATGAAGCTGAATTGATACCTCTAAAGAGATAGCAACATCTATGGGTAATCGCTGTTTGCTGTGCTTCACTATACATTCTATTGATAGTTTGAATAAAATCCTGAATCTGTTGGTGACAGTTATGTTTGAGATTTGCAGTTCTATTTTACTTTTGCTTTTTATTAATGAAATTCAGTAAAGTGGGAGCTGCACGTTTGTTTTGTAGTAAATTTCTAAGTGAATCCTCTCAAGATATTTTTGAGATCTCTCAGTCACCATAAATCTCATATAAAAGGAAAATTGAAACATTATGATAAATTAGTGACAATATCTGCTGTATTATCCGTTTATATCACAATCATTATGGAGAAATTATTGTAGAGAAAAATATGTATATAATTAGTAGGTTTTTTGTTTTATTTAGTTAAATTTAATTTTGAATTATTTAGTTACATTATTATTCTTCCAAATAACTTGTATTAATTATCACTCAGGAAATAGGGAGCAAATTTGTATAGAACCATTAGTCCAAAGAACTAAGGTGTGTCTATTTATTATGTCTTGGTGTCTTCTCTATAAAAATATTCATGGTGATCTTTAAGAGCAGCATCGTTAAAAGAGGTTAATATTAAAGTATATCGTCCATTATTAAAAGAGAATTTTAGTACACATTAAAATGAAGAATTTAAATTTCATATAATTTTTAAAAAGCATCATTTAGTTGCCTCAATGTAGATTCTGAAGAAGGATATTTGATTCGACAAGGTTTTGAGTTACTTAAAATTAATAACCAGTAATGTGGATATAAGTCGTGATTATGTTTCATGAACGCTGTCGATCTTTCCTACTTTTTCCACGTCTACTACTGCTTCTGCGTCTATCGTATTCTGACGTTATTTTCGGTTTTTCGGATGCCCTTTTTCTTCCTTCTAATTTCTCCTCTGGTGTTTTAGATGTATTTTTTGCTAGAATTCCGCTTTCCGGTTTTATCTCCACCATTATCTTTTTCAAAACTTACGGATAATTTGGAATAGAGTAATTCTCAAACGGGAATAGTAAAGCAAATTATTTGAAATCTCTTTTGGCAACGAAGGCATTGTTATTCTACATTAGCAACGTAAATAAACATGAATGATGTTTATTAATTCATAATTTAAAGTAAATTGTAATTATTTTCTTAATTAATGTCTTAGTTTACTTGAAAATGAAGTTCTTTGGCCTCNTTTTTTTTAACTTAAAAGAATTTATTACATCTTTTTCAAAGATCTTGTATTTTTTTCCAACCATATTAGCATATAACAGTCAACTCACCTTGGGAGGATATGGTAGATGTACATACTAAATGCAACCGTTCATCATTTTCAAAGATAACTAAAAATGGCAAAACTAAAAAAGATTTTCTCAATATTCTCTTTTGTTAATTCATTTTCAAATTTAGACAAATATGCAAAAGACGATACCTAAGATTGTAAAAAGCCAAAGATTCTCAAAGCCAGGCTCAAAATAACTTTAATATATTTCTGTTTAACCAGTTAAGAAATATTTCCATAAAATTTAATAAAAATACTTTTCTTAGCCTGAATTCATTTTCATCGCAATTAGAAAAATTAACCTCTATAGAACTGTATCAGAAACTAATTTTCAAAAGTATTTCTTAAAATCTGGGCAATATATTTCTTATGGCAGAATTTTGCCTCTGCCTTGTACTGATAGTAAAACCGTTGTGCTTATCAGTTGACTTTGTTTTTTGCTTTTATTCCTTTTTCTGAATTAATGCATTCTCAAGTGTTTCAGTGGTGTACAACNGGTCTTGGTAAAACTACTGGAAACAGGCCAGAGGTAGGTAGAAATGGCAGATTTAGTTTTTACCATTGGAAAGGGGCAGAACGAAAATAATTTTTATTAAAAGTCTAATCCCATCAGTCATTATTATGATAGTTTAAGATTATATGGAAGCATTAACTTGCAAAGCTTTCTAGATAGTTTTAGAATAGATATTTTAGGGTTAGGAGTCAGATGTTTTAGTGGGATTTTTGAGAAAGGAATAAAATCATACCTACCCTCCAAAAATTGCTTGTGCTAGCACTGGTTTTATCCCATGGTTTTGCTGGAAAATTTCCCAACATATTTTGAATTAAATAACTATGGGCATTTACCCTTTGAAATTTATTATGACCAGTTCTTACAGGTTTGGATTCCAGTTGTTGGGACTGCATTACTGGTTGGACCAGCACTTTTCATCATAATAGAAGCACCTAGATTTTGGAGAAGAGGAAAGCTCCAGAAAAACCTCCTTTGTGAATGTATTTGGTTCATTGTGGGAATATTTTTGAAGCAGAGTGAGTTATTTTAACTAATATAAAATCTGGCTTAAAAGGTGTTGATCTGATATGTTTGAATTGGACATTCCTCATGTTTGAGGCTGGCAAGTAGCCTTCTGATTACAGTCACTACATTGCATTTCCTGCCTTTGAGCCCTCACCAAGAAATAACATTTTTCTGTCTGTTGCTTCCGATTGTTATAGAGTAAGGAAAATAAGTTATTTGAATTAAGCTCCCAAATAAAATGAAATTGAGAAAAATAAATTTTTATTGCTATTCAAAGTACATATGACTCTTGTGAAGCCAAGCATTAGTTGATGCAATCAACCAATCCAAAGTTTGCTGGAATGTTTCTCTCCTCCCTCATAATGTGTATTTTTCTGTGAGGGAATGAATCATTTGGAATTTGTTGTGAAGGACAAATGATGAATGCAGCATTCTTAATGGCTGTACTAGATAGGCTGTTGAGATACATAAGATACAAATATTGGCTCTCATGTCCTTATAATGTAAAGGAGATTTCTTACCTGAGATATAAAACCTCCGGGCTTGAAGTTTCTACAGTGAAAGCCTTGTGCAAATTCAGTTTATATATATATCCCCTCCTCACACTGCCACAGTTCATTGCCTCATCGGGGCGGAGGGGTGTTAACGGAGGTTGGAGGCAATGTATAGCTCAGGTTTAACAATGCTAAGAAGGCTTCAACTATATCTCCGGCCAAATAGTGAGAGTGGCACTCATCCGTTCACCAACCGGCAGTGAGACAGCCTGGTGAATCAGTCTTTTACCCTCCAGGCGCAATTACAATTTATCATGATGAGCTTCTGTAATGGAAATTTATCCGGACGTAAAAGCACCACCCATTCGGATGTCCGGGAGGTGGTGGCATTACAGAGGTCCATCATGAAGAAAAGAAATAACCCCCTNATAGTCTATTATAAATAGATTAATTTGATTTTGGAAATTTTTACCAAACTTTGAATTCCAGCTGAAATAAAATTCTGCATTTTCTCAAGAACATTCCCGCTGGAATTTTTTTCTTGCTCAAGTAGAACGAAAAATAGCTTGTGACTACTATTTAACAAAAAATCGGCATTCTCTTTTTTCCCCTTTCTCTCAAAGACATTAGTTTTTCAATATATTTTACTGCATTATCAACTTCGTCGATACAGGTAATCAAGCGTAATGCTATTCCATAGAAATATCGTTTCGTAAACGAAAGAAGCAAAAGCACGTTTACAAACAAAATTGTTAATAATTCACAATCTTCTTTTAAAATAATTCACATAATTTTTTGATAGCATGATGGTATTTAACGGTAATTAAACACCCTGATCTTTAGAAGGCTCACGTTATCAATGGATAACTTATTACAAAAGAAGCCGTGTCTTTCAATAGCATGAATGGTGCGCCTCGTAGTAATATATAGGTTTAATATTCGTCATAGAGAAGGAGTAACTTTAGCCAGTACAGGATGATTTAATTACGGTTAAATACTATCATAGAAGGCTATTGAGGAAAATCGCTGAGGAATGGGGAAGGAGGCCACGCACCACTCGGGGAGTTAAAAATCCCCGTGAGCAGGGCATCGACCGAATAATTTTCGTTCCGGTTTAACGAAATTAGCGAATATCGGTTCAGTTCCGGTTTCGCTCCTTCTGCCAACGCTTTATTATGTCTATTCTTTTCCACAAATGGTACAAGCTTACTAAGCTTTAGAATAAAATGTGTAATTTAGGGAACCAAAAAACGGAATGGAATGAATAACGGTTCACGTTCAAGAATTTCAGGTTCGGGTTTCACTCCAGCAAAAGAAAAATAACGTTTTTTTATCAGTTTTCAATTCCGTTCGATTCCCTGCCCGGAAGTTAAGACAGTGGCCGTGTGTACGGAGTCCCAAGAAAACATCTAAAAACAGCCTTTTTTCGCGGTAGTATTCTGAAACTCAGACAACCACGCAGTACAGATGCAGCCATTGTCACTGTCATAGGTAAACAATATTATCTAGATTGCTTCTTCAAGGAGACAGTTGAAGGAGGGAGATAAGAAACGGAATGACGGCAGTTTCACGACACACTCCTTGAAGTTGGCCAACATGTCAGCGACTGAAACGTCCGTTTTCCCAAAACTTACCCTGCTGACAACCCATGAGAATTTTCCTAATCATCTGTAATGCTTACGTTACGGGCAAATCAAAGAAAATGCAAATTTTTGCCATTTTCATGTGATGCTATCGTCAATAAAGCAATATCAAATAATTCACAGCTATACAAGATCTCCATAAACAATTTTTTACCACCTCCCCATCGTGATCCCTAATTCTTTCCATAATCCTAGAAATTTAATTTTGAATCCCTATGACTGTTTGGAGTTTCCATAAATGGAGCCACGCACGCGAATGAAGCAAGGCTGCTTACTTTTCGGAATGAAATCCTACAAAAGTGAAAAAAGACCTGAAATTTTATTCTTCGATTTGGAATTGTTGTTAACTTGACCAAGAGCACGCGATTTTGAATTGGAGTGAGAAGCTTTTTCGAGGAAACGATAAATTTCGATAAAATTGCATCATTTCTTTACGTAGCTAATGAAAAGAGCAAGTGAACAATTTCATATAATGCGGGTGATTCTTGGGTACCATTACCTTTGCATCGCAGGAAGTATTTCTTGTATCAGTCTTTGAGTCATTAAACAAAAAGTCATTGGAAATGCACGAAAAAAGCTGTTTTATACGCCAAACTAAAACTGTCCAAAAATAAGTTATCAAATTCTTATTTTAGTTAGTGTCATTATGAAATAAATTGGTTATTTTTAGAGAACTGAAAGGCCATTTTATAGTTAACTGTATTTTTTCATTAAATGATACTTGGCCGGACTTCGTGGAAAGCCATAATAACAAAATAAGCAAGCACTTCGTTATTTCCACAGAGAATATTTAATATAACGACCGGTTTCGGCTCGCGCCATCATCAGGTANAGGTAGAAATGGCAGATTTAGTTTTTACCATTGGAAAGGGGCAGAACGAAAATAATTTTTTTTAATCCCACTTTCTCCAGAAACCCTAAGTCTTAATTATAGATGGCCTAGTACATACTTTTCTCACTAAGTTCCCTCAATTTTTTTTACCATCTTTGGGAAGCAAGAATTACTTGGGTGCTTAGTTTACAGATCACAATTGCCAAAGAAGAGTTTTAAATTGTAATTTTTCAGCAGAAGAGATGCAGTTCTGTAGTTCAGTGGTTAGAATACCTGCTTGGAAAGTGGGAGATGTGGGTTTGTCCTTCTGAAGAAATTTTTTTTCACACCTGTTATTCTTTTGGTTTCGGCTCCATGGCACTTCCATGCTATGTTATTCATCTTTCCCTTATCCTTTTCTGATTTAATTAATGTGAATGACAAAATGAACCATGTAATCCCAATATACAATTCATAACATTCAATTATAACACAATTCATAACAATTCACAGAATCATTAATGCTTTTGTGAAAACTAGAGCTAATATTTAAAAAAATTTCAAAACATACAGTACTCAACAAATCAATATGGACTTATCAAAATTCTCATTCTTCATTTCAAGGGTGATAATAATTGTCTGTGATGATGTACTGTCTTCACTAAATCATTCAGTGTGGAGAACTTACTGGTGTGAGTAATCCAATTTCCTTTCAAGATGCAGACAACATGCACACGTCATCAGAACAGTCCTTATCATATCAGTAATGGAACTAACCACTTCACATGGCATACTGCTGCCTATCTCTCACAGAAAATCTTCTACAAACTTTTTGTTTGGTCCTGTAGTAATTTAAGCATCCATATGAAGAGAATCTATCTTTCGTTTAGTGGAATGAAAGTAATTTTGATTATTTACTTTCATATAATAAACTGATTAATGTAAAACATGTTTCCGCTCTGTGATGATTCTTCATTTTTTCATTAGCATATATTGGGTGTAAAACGGTGGACAGTTTTCAATAAAATAGCACTAAAATTCTTTAGAATATAGTAAAATAAATTTAAGTTTTCATCAAGTGAGGTATCCTATATTATTTAGCTGGTATTACTATTTATTTTCAAGTACAAAAGAATCACTTAGAAGGGAGTAAATAGAAGAAATACAATTGAGATCCTACCATTTGCACCTTTGTTCTGTTATTCATTCATAAAAATGGTTGTGCTGTAATCGCTGACAATGGCAGAATGAAGTTATTGAAGCAATGTAAAATTTATGTTAGCTTTGCTCCTACCTTAGATATTCTTTGTTAAAATATTTTTTCTTGTTTTATTTGCCATTAAAATAATGCTATAACTACCATAGATTTTTAACTTTTCAGTGTTCATTACATTTTATGATAAATATCTTCCCATCAAATCATTTTTTTCATAAATTTAAGAATGAGGTAGTCTAAGAAAAGTGTAACTGAAGATACATGGAAATAAATTTCGTAAGTCTATGTCTCTGCCTTTTATTTTAAAAACAGAACAGCCAATTCGTACTCTTGAAGAATTGGAGTATGCCATGAGGGAGAAAGGTTATCAACTGCTGGTAGAGCAACNAAAGTATCACTTTCCTATTTTTCCTTCGATTACGATATTATTTAACATTGATTAAATTGCACCATGCTGTGCGGAATTACTTTTGCTGTGTGATATAAGTATTAAAAATTAATTTTTGCCAACTGTCCAAAAGTGGCAACATCGCGCGCCGATCTCCCATAAGAAATGCACGGGGCCATAAGAAATCCATTGTGTCTTCATGATGTTGGACAGACAATAGGTCCAGATGATCATTTTTTACCATGGTTTATGATCTATCAGTAATATACTACCCTATGTACATCACTGATACGTGCTAGGATAGTGCTTACTCCCTAGTGAAGCCCCATAATTGAGGGCTGATTTGCGTACTATTTCACCTTAGGAATATTTACTGTGAGGTTTTCATGTTGTCATTAACTGTCAAAACAGCAGGTTTGAGCTTCTTAGGATACTTACTGTACATAACCAAGTAACAATTTAGTTTTTCATTCCATCTTTTAAGGCTGTATTAAAGAGATTGACTTTTATGTGGATACTACTTTTCAGGGGCACAATTCACCGCTAACCTTAGTTGAAATTTTAATTAGTACAGATGTAATGGAAATTGTGAGAAAGAGAGTAAGGGAATGACAAATAACTTAAGAAAGAAGAAGATGTGCTGTTGCAAATGCAAAACCTCTGGTAATAACTATGTGTGGTCATACGTTCCAAGTCTGTGTTATTTAAACTTTTCTTTACTTTTCCCTGCCTTCTCTAAGTATATTAACAAAAAGTGCATCTATAATTTAGCTACTGGAAAAAGTAGGTCAAGTTGTACACATAATGGTATGCTATGCTTCACATACATAAGTAAAAATGTACAAAAAAGTCATTGTAAATTAAGTCGAATTTTATTGGAGAAGCTTGAAAATTTTTCTTTCCACAAATTAGAGGGTCAACTTTTAACTGAAATTGAATATTACTAAAGTATATATGGTGGTTTCCCAATACCTTTATATTGCATTGCTGTTCTGCGAAAATCTTTTATTGCCTACAGTGAAATGAGAACCTCTTGTTCTGAATACTCTGATTTCCTTACGTACTCATGTAACCCTTAAACTGATCGTATCATCTGTTAGTGATATCTAGGTATTAGATTATCTTTCCATTGGGATTATTAGTATTAATAAGACATTATTTTATTGAATCAATTAGCATTTACTGCAAAAGTCCATACATTCTAAAGAATTTATTTAAATTTTTTCCCATTTTTTGTATTGGTGCATCATCTTTTGATGAATACCAAATATTCAGTACAGAAAATAATCAATGATTGTATTACATTCTAGATCCAAAACTTCTAAAATGCTCTACAGAACTCTTACAAGGAGCAGGAATCTTAACAAGGATTTACCAAATTGACACAGATGAACAACAAGAAAAGGTATTTAGGATTGCCAGTATTAGCATACAATTTTCTGTTGAATTCTCTACAGATACATATTTATTTTTGAATAATTTCAACTAATTACATCCTTTGAATTCATTTGCTTTTTATCTGTTTTTTTCACAGTTCCTTTCATATATCAGAGATGCTCTTATTTCATACAAAGAATCCTCAAATCTAATTATTTCTGAAAATGAAATTGCAGAAAAAGTACTAAGTAAGGTGAGTGAATTATTTTCTATGACCATAATTTTTTATTTATTATAGATTTTGCATCTAATGACAGCAAAATGAGTCAGAAATAATCTCATTTCGTTTATAAAGTTACAGATTAGAAAATCATTCCTTTTTTGATGATTGTTCAGGTTTTTGTGAATTACATTTGTTGCAAATACTTATTATTATTATCAAGAATGCCATAGTATACACAGACATGTCTCTTTTACATTTTGTTGTCTCAAATTTTGAATTTACTATTTATGTATTATATTCTGGTTTTATTCTGGGTTAAATTTGGGATTGATGTTCATGGACACTTAGTTTACCCTATTATTTTAATATACCCTAATAAATATCAAATTAATTTAAGCTGAAAATGTTATAAATTTATGTTACCAAAATTCAATGTTTTTCAATTCTAGTCAGTATACATCCATTCGACAGGTAGTATTTAATGAAAATACTGTATTAATGTAAAGAGAATATGAGACCAGTTCATAATTTGCTTTATTACTATTAATTATCTCAGTACACTTTTGTGGCTGTAGTGGAAGAAATACTGAATTGGCTACAACACTACTTACGGCTAGATTTTTTCCTTACATTATTTTTTTAAGTGTTAAATTCCAAAATCTTGTATTTTTAGATTTTTTTCAATTTGAGTTATTTATGAAAAGTTAATTTCAATTGCAGATTCATAAATATGACCTCATTAACAGAAACATCCTGTACATATTCTTATGGAGACAACCACCTGTTAGTGCAAGTCTCACAAGCACTTTGTTGGAAGCCATGAGAGT
Source organism: Ladona fulva (assembly GCA_000376725.2). Classification (NCBI taxonomy): domain Eukaryota; kingdom Metazoa; phylum Arthropoda; class Insecta; order Odonata; family Libellulidae; genus Ladona; species Ladona fulva. Next base: position 157,632 of record KZ309755.1, read on the forward strand.
GGTTGTGATCATTAACAGTCGTCCTGGAACGTGAGCTTCATTTTGTAATTTATTCTTACTCTCACATTTTTCTATATCGCCAAAATTTTAGGCGTCAGATCTGAAAATATTTCTAAACGTCTTTCACGTAACAAGACGGTGATCATAGAGAAAGTATAATTTTTATGCAAAACTCCATTTCTATCTATTTAGAAAAAATGCATATGATAATAGCAGTAATGGCTTAAAGTGTTATGGCAGCATGATCAAGGAGTGTTTGCTGCATCCCCATCAGTACTATTCTTTTTATTTGTAAAAGACAGAAAATTAATGATAAAGTTGAAAAAAATTCATTTTCTCATAACACAATATTGGAGGGTTTATTTTAAAAAATAATTGGAAAAAGGGAATATCCTTGTTCTGCTACACTTTGACAACTGATTGTTATGAAATGTTTGCAAGGATTCCAACTTGAAAGAAGAATTTTCCCATCCCCATGTTGCCTCATTTTAGAGCATCATCTTTCAGACTGGTATATTTCATATACCCCCTTAATTTGATGTGATTTCTGATTTTAGACAGTGCAAATGAATAAGAAAACCGAATGGTGAAACAGAATCATAACCCCTAAAGTTTTGCCACCTCAAGCGATGCTTGATATGCTTGTACTGCTAGGCCAGCCCTGATGAGGACTAACAAATATATGAATATATCAGTTCTCTGGAGATACTATCCTTGTAGAACTTGTGTGATTTATTGCAGAACTATTGGAGAAATCTTTTCTTTGCATTTAGGCATATGCACATATTGCACAATTTTTCATGTCAGCTTTGATTAAAAATTTTCCTAAATTAGTATCAATGTAATTTATAGAATTAATTTAAATGACAAGTTTTGTGAGAAATCTAATCAGCATATTTGATCCAGCCCTCTTGATCTTTCTTATAGGTACAGGATCTATTACAGCCAAGGTAAACCAAGTGGAAGAAATGAACTCACTTTTGTGAATTGGTGGTCAAATCCCAAGGGGATCTTTCAACTCCCTCTTCTTCCACATGCTGTCAACATTTACAACAATTTTGATGGGAGATTATTTTATGTGCCAGTTCTACATGTAGGTGATTTTAAAATTAATTTTACCTCATAATTCTTTTTATCTCATAATAGAATTGTTTGTACAGTACTTCCTGTACCAACCAGAGGCTATTATTTAGGAATACACTGATTACTGTATGAGACTTTTTACTATTACTCAGTGATTAGAAATATTGTCAAATAATCAGCTCATTAAATTTTATCATTTATCTTATATGTACATATCTTTCTGCAAAGGAAAGCATTGGTTTTTTTGTTTGTATGAAGCATCTTAGTTAACTCTTTCACTTATTGTTGTCTTGCATCATTCACAGAAAGAATCAGTTCCTAAAACAATGTGTAAGATCATCTATTTCTCTTATTTTATGCTCATTGTTGGATCAACCGAAGTAGCAGAGGTTGTGTGATATCAATTATGTCTTCTGAAAATGTACTTTCCCTGAATTTACTAAGCAATTGTATGCTAGCTTCTGATCTTCTATCTTTCAAGGAAATAATAATTAGAATGAATGTAAGGTTTTTTCAAGGTGCATGTAATTAAATAATCATTATAATAAATATGTACACAGTTTTACTGTTAAAAATATACATAGATGCAAAGTCTTGTTTTCTAAATATGGAGAAAATATTCTGTTTATGGAAGAAGTGATGTTAGTAATTAAGTTAATTTGTTAAAAACAAATTATCTATTTTATGGATGATAAATCAAGTGCGGGATTTATCTCACATAATTCCCTAGAAATTTCTTTAAATTATCATAAAAGTGAACAGGATTGTAGTTTAACATGTTCCCTGCCCAACAGAAATGTAAAGTCCACCCAATTCCAATATAAAAAAATATCGAGCTATCCGAAGGCCCAAAGAAAGAGGGAAACTAAACAAAGAGGCCCAGTGGATTGAGCGCATAGGAAACTGAAGCCTGCGCATGGCCACTATAGTGGCCATGGGCCTCCAAAGGGGGTTACCAATGGCCACTATAGTGGCTATGGGCACTGAACGTGTTAAATGGGTCCTATTTTAATGTTCAGTGAAATACAACAGTTGTTTTCAAATTAAAGGCAGAACTCTTCTCGGCACTTGCATTTCTACTTTCGCAAAGTGTTCCCAAACATTGTGGAAGAGAGGTGGCATGGTAGTTGTGTGGTTACACACATCACGCTTGTTATTCCTTAGGCTACAGCCACACGGCTTCACTGTGCAAAGTTATATACCTTTCCTTAATCCTCATTCTTCCATTTCTTGAAACCCATTCCCTCTTCCTTTTTGTCTCCTTTCTCCCCTCTATTACCCTCCCCTTCATGTTACTACTTAAGTTTTGTTGGTAAAGTACCCACCTGATGATGATGAAGATCATTTTCTCGAAGCTGGTCATCTTCTTATCTGTTGAGAAGAAAATAAATTTGGTGGAAAAGTACTACTTGTTTTATTGTGTCACTCAATAATAGACTTCTACATATGGCTGATTATATTACAAGGCTAATGCATAAATGATATGTGATTATTGTCGTATCTCTGATTATCTAATAACAATAAACAAAAATTATCATTAACGGTTTGACTGTAAATATGTCTCTTATAACAAATTTTGAAAGAGAAATTATATTTTATTTAACTAATANTCTCAAAGCCAGGCTCAAAATAACTTTAATATATTTCTGTTTAACCAGTTAAGAAATATTTCCATAAAATTTAATAAAAATACTTTTCTTAGCCTGAATTCATTTTCATCGCAATTAGAAAAATTAACCTCTATAGACATGTTGTTTTCAGTCAAAGGTACTATGGCTTATAGGTTTGTTCCTCCATGGAATAATTACTTCTTCCTGGCTGATGGAACATTTCTGAAAATGAATCTCAACAAATTGAATGAACAAAATGAACAACAATAATTTTTTTTGTGCACTATGCTTTTGTACACAAAAGACAGAAACAATAAACATTCCTAAAGTTTAGTCCAAATAAAGGCCCATTGCACATCAAGGTCCTCAATAACAAAATGCAGTAGAGGGCGTGATTTGTAGGAGATTGGCATTTATTTGGATTTTGAATATCCTGAAAAATAAAAATAAGATCTAGTGATAGGGCACAGAGTGGCATGAAACTATGGGTTTTGTCCCATAGACATGCTGCCTCCAGTATTTTATACTGCTTATTATACGTTTGGGTGTTCACTATTCCAAGGCACAGTTCATCCCCTGAGTTGCAGGTGCATTATTCTAAAGAGTTTTGAAAAAGCAATTAAGAAATAGAGAATACAGCTGTACTCCATAAACTGACCAAAGAGAAAGTTTTGTAGGATTCCCACGATTTATTGCTGGTTCTTCCACTTCCTTTCCTGTGTACATACATTTCTGGACTTCATATAGACAGGCTATCTTCTTGCTTGGTTTCATTTATTATTGACTCTGTTAACCTGTTTGGGTGGGATTAACCCCCCAAACCACCCCCTTGGCTACACCTCTGGCCCATACCATTAAAATATATCATTTTGTTGTTCACCAGATGATAGAACCTTAAGGCATCTTTGTGACTTTTGGAAGAAAGTTGAATACATGTAAGACTACATGTATTTTAAGTACTTTTTATAAGATTGGGTCTATGATTTTCTATGAAATCTGTACTAATATTTTATCTGAGAGAACTAAGCCAAGTGGGCAACGCGTTTGACTTCAGTGAAAGCGGTCCCGGGTTCGATTCCTGGTGGAGGCCCTCATGCGAAATGACCTATGCTGTCAAAGCACTTTTAACAATACTACTATAGAACTAAAATTAAGCTTTTCTTGAGTCACTTTATGCCTTTACAAATTCAAAAGAACTTTTGTTTAAAGTTTCATTTAAGGTATCCAGCTCCTCCTTGGGGAATTTTAAGTACCAAGAGGAAGAATATATTTGTCATGAGAATATAAACGAAGTAATTGATTTAGAAATTCCTCGATTATTATCAAAAGCAATAAAGGATATTATAACAGCTATACCAACCACAAGTATAACTCTTGCCTATGGCAATGGAACAGGTAATTGGTCAGTTCATTCACTTCCTGTTATGTGTGTATGTCTACTTTATGGGCTATATTTTTATCCTAATTTTTTATAGTTTATTTTATTGCAGCCATAAAAAGTAATATTCGGCTTGGAAAGAGTGTGGGCAATCAGTCACCAGTCACTTAAGAGTGGAAAAATGGTAGCGCACCCGACTCACATCATGTGGTTCCGGTGATAGTTCTGGAAGGTCCCACCGGGCTATAAAAGCCTGGCTGGCCTGGCCCTTCAGGCACAAATGGCTATTCTGTGGCAACGAGTAAACAAGCATTGTTGCAGGAATTCATCGGTAGCCATTACTGGGATTAACACGACTGTAATTCTTCATTCACCCAACCGTGGGCAGTCACCATTGGGAGCCAGTTCAGCTACAGTTTGCTGATACAATTGCCAATTCGGTGCAGAAGCCACACGCTGCACATCACCGTCTCGGGAAACACTCCAGGCGATTAACGGCGATTGTATTGGCAGTCCCCCAAAGCTTATTCGTAACCGATCGCACAACCCGCATCTGGTTTTTAATTGACACAAGAATGGATGTTTGCATTTCCCATGCAGACTAGTCAACATACCAAACGGCAAATCCACCATTGAGCTTGTTGCTGCAAATGAGACACAAATAACAACATATGGCTATGCGCAATTGCACCTAGACTTTGCCCTTCGTCGCGATTTTTCATGGATATTCTTCCTTGGATTCCGTCAACTCCTACAATCACATACCAGTCCATGCCAAAGGCATACCAAGAACAGCTGTGACGCACCATTCAGTCTCTATGAGTTTCCCCTTATGCCTTTCTGTCTCCAACATGCCTCGCAAACCTTCCAAAGGTTCATGGATGAGGTTCTTTGAGGTTTTGACTATGGCTATGTATACATTGATGATATATTTATCGCCTCTCAGACTCCTTTCGAGCATCTTGAACATCAACGTACAGTATTCCATATACGGAGTATTTTTCTCCTCCCGGTGAAATCTTCCAGAATATTTTCAGGAGTACTTTTCACATGCTTCCAGGGACAGTTCTGGAAAATTAAACCGGGAGGAGCCTCCAATGGGGTTTGTACCCCGGCCATTGCGGTGGGAGTTGGATGCGTTACCATTTTACCACTCTTAAGTGACTGGTGTCTGGTCACCACAAGTGATAAATCAATAAATATAATATTAAATTCAAAATGGTTAGCTTGTCTGCTTACTTCTATCTAAATGTGAGAATCTACATCTGTCATCCATCCCAAGATTGCATGTATTCATTTTTCTTTATTAAGCTCTTCAATAGTGTTTTGATTCTGAAGTACTACTATCTCATAGAATTTTTTTTTTTACTTAGGCCTGCATCAGGTAATCCTACAGTAGTAACTCTAAAAATTTCCACTCTTGGCTGTATCAAGCTATGTGTCAAGCCTATTCTATTAATTTCTCCTTTTATATATTCTACACTACTGTATTATACTTTATTTTCCAATACTTTCTTTCAAGTGATCTATTGTCTGTCCAACATCATGAAGACACAATGGATTTCTTATGGCCCCGTGCATTTCTTATGGGAGATCGGCACGCGATGTTGCCACTTTTGGACAGTTGGCAAAAATTAATTTTTAATACTTTTATCANCACCTTTCCTACTTTTTCCACGTCTACTACTGCTTCTGCGTCTATCGTATTCTGTCGTTATTTTCTGTTTCTCGGATGCCCTTTTTCGTCCTTCTAATTTCTCCTCGGGTATTTTAGATGTATTTTTTGCTATAATTCCGCTTTCCGGTTTTATCTCCACCATTATTTTTTTCAAAACTTACGGATAATTTTGAATAGAGTAATTCTCAAACGGGAATAACAAACTAATTATTTTCAAATCTCTTTTGGCAACGATGACATTGTTATTCTACATTGGCAACGTAAATAAATAGAACTGATGTTTTTAAATTCATAATTTAAAGTAAATTGTAATTATTTTCTTAATTAATGTCTTAGTTTACTTGAGAATGAAATTCCTTGGCCTTTATATTTGATTAATTGTCACTATTAGAGGATATTAAATTATGTAATCGTTATTTCATCCCAAATGTAACAGTTTTACTTAAATCTATGTTATGCTATAAGGAAGAAAATCTATAATTTACAAGGCTTATTCACTGAAAGACCTAACTAATGTAAATCGTACTTGCAACACATAATTCCAATTGATATTACATAAAAAGTACGCAGAAATTTCATCGAATAGCTTAAATGTAATAATTTTTATTTGCTATCAAAACATCGATTTAATTACTATTCGGTTTGCAAAGGTGTGCTTCTTGGCACATAGTAAAACCGTTGTGCTTATCAGTTGACTTTGTTTTTTGCTTTTATTCCTTTTTCTGAATTAATGCATTCTCAAGTGTTTCAGTGGTGTACAACATTGAATCCATTTTAGTTTTTGGTAACAACTTTGTCTAGCATTTATCTGCAATTTCGATAGATTTATCAGAAATAGTAAAAGAGGTGATAGGAGAACGTAAATTCGTTAATACAAGTAGAAGTTACTGACATTCATTAATCTAATTTAATATGCACAAAAGGTATTTAAATGTTATAAAGACTTTTTATTTAACGTTATCATCGCTCGGAGATTTTTATTAAGAATAATTTGGCAACTAAGAAAAAAAGCTAATTCTTATAACACATTAGGATAGTAATAAGATCTGGGTGATGATATTTTGCTTCGAAAAGTTATGGCATATTATTTGAAAATGTGTTGGTGTTGGGGAAGTAGCTAAGGGCACCGAATCGATATGAATTAGCTGACTTAGCGCTAATGAATTCCAATATTCTGAATTTTAGAAAGTCATTTTCTATTATCATCATTTAAACTAGTAAAAGATATTACTACATATCACTATTTCATATACCACGAATATCATCGGAATGGAAAGGCTCGCGGAATGACTTCCACCGGCACGATGAACGTATTTACACTCTTACCAAACTACGCTAAAGCATAAGTTTCCCCCTTATTTTTTAGTCTAAATCCAGGTTTTTCAACAAAAGTTTTCGTGATAGTTAAAATATTAATTATTTTTCAAGGAGATCCACTGCTATATAAATATTACATAAAATATAGAGCATGGTGGTAACTCTATGAAAGAGTTACTACCAATTATTGTGGCACACCTAAAACTTCCATGGAATATCACCTTTCCATCCATTTTCAGCAGTGTGCCGCGGCACGTCATGAGAAGCAGTGTCTTAGACAATTACACGATCGCGGTGTCGCCGTAAAATAGTGCGCTCAAGTGTTGTCGTGTTCAATCAGAGTGCAGGAAACAGGTGATTTAAGTAAATATATTTGAGGGAACATTCAGAAGAAGGTGTTTTCGGAATTTTCCTCATGAAAAATTACCGTTTCAAGCTCGAGTGCGCATCGAGCCCCGGTAATTTTGACGCTCTCTCCATTCCACAAAAAGGTCAAGGAATCTCTGATTTCTGAGTTTCTTCCCCACACGAAAAGGTCTTGGGTATTACTTCCTTTCAGTTCTGCTCGTTTGACGGGTCGTATGAAATGTTAAGCATGAAACCCCATTAAACAGTGCACGGCGCAGCCGCACATCTTGCCGCTTGGTGTTATTGCTTACATAAGCTTATTCGTATTTTCAGGCGATGGATTTATACCGTTGTTACTTCTTTCTCCTATATTTAGTGCCAGGTAAGTGTATATATGATACATGAACATAAAATTTATTCTTTAGTATGAACGTAATCATGTTGACAAAATTGTTACTTTTGAATTATTAAGAATTCTATTTATTCCTATATTCAAAAAACTCCAACATCCTTAAGACAAATTTTTCCGAACATTTCGTATTGGGTCAGATTTTCGATACCGTGCACTTATGCAAAAATGATTGATTTCTAAGCTCTTGTAGAATTGATTTCCTCAAATAATTGAAAAAGTACGTTTCTCAGCGTATCTATGCTATCATATTTTATCTCATATTCCTCTAACGAGTGACAATTTTACTGTCCTAGTTGGAGACATTGAGTAAGGGTTGATCCTTACTCTATGATTGGATAAGGCTACATTCATTAGGTTATCGTTGCTTGGATATTTGCTCCAAAATACGAATTTGACATGGTCCATCTCAGTAGTAGTCATAGAGCAAGGATTACGGATTATCTTAAGTAGTGGTGGTGTTAGTTCTATTAGTATCTCAACAGCTAAGGTCATTCACAGCCTAAACCACAGACGCATTGAATCGGGCTCTTTATTTCGTATGGTCCCCAACGGTAGACCACCAGAAATATGAGATACTGATCCTGGCTACTGTGTTCGATCCCAGATGACCTCAAATTCACGACACCCCATAACACTGAATTTTGTTTATTTTTGTAATATTTTAAGAGTACTTTTTGCGTAGGTAAAGATTTCAGAATCGAGATATTGTTAGTATACAAATACATGCTTCTTTAATGTGAACTGCAAATATATCTCCAAAAATTACCTTGATTTCGACGCTAGGCTGAGGTTAAAGTCTTCCACCAGAATTACATTGCGGAGATTTTAAGACTTCCTTTCCGGAAACGATAACCAGTAATGTGGATATAAGTCGTGATTATGTTTCATGAACGCTGTCGATCGTTACTAACCCTATCCTGGGGTCAACGCTTGGTCGCCTCAAATATTCTTCCATAAGAAATGAATGAATAACTCGGGGGTGTAACAAATTTTTTTATATACAAGGAGGCCCTTCCAAGGCCCTCCGTCCAAAGTTAAGGAGGTCGCATGTTGGACCCACTAATGGCAAGGTGGGGCCTTTTTAAGATGGAAATATTCTTGAATCACAGTAATTATGTCCTAGGGGATCTTGAAAAATAAGTGTGGAAATCCATTTTATGGGCTCCCAATCAGGGACCCTTTTCAATTTTGTATTTTGTTTCTAATAAAGAAGTCATTTTAAAAATAAAATCGAATTCCTTTCTACATAACTGTTGATTCATTCCCCCAACTTTGTTGCCCAGACAGTCTTACTGTGCAAAGTGCCCTGACTTAAAAGCCATTCTGAATTTTACAAGGGGAGGACCACCTCTGTTGGAAATGGATTCACGCGAGACTTTCAGGGTTCCTTGCTCACAAATAATAGACACTTGTCCAACTGTTGGTACTAATAGGCACTTTTTAATGCAAAATTAGTGACTGATGCGGAGTTGGGCAACCATGCCATACATGAAGAATATCACCATGAAGATCGCAAAACTTTCCAAGTAGAAAAATATTTTCTCCCAATTTTTACAAATAATTTATTTTTACAAATATCTCCATGAAACATTCTTTACCTTTTCTGTCAACATTTATTCAAATATATGTTAGATTAGGCTATGGATATGGACCACAAGGAAATTGGCAGAGAGTCTTGGAAGTTCCTGGAACCACATTCAGAATGATATAAGAACCATGCTGGCTTGCATAGACCAGACATCTTAGTTCCCTCATTTCCTGTTTCCTACACATTTCTAATGGNGTAGTCTAAGAAAAGTGTAACTGAAGATACATGGAAATAAATTTCGTAAGTCTATGTCTCTGCCTTTTATTTTAAAAACAGAACAGCCAATTCGTACTCTTGAAGAATTGGAGTATGCCATGAGGGAGAAAGGTTATCAACTGCTGGTAGAGCAACACAGCTCATCTTTAAGTATTTTGCAGGTATGTTGGTTTCTATTTGTTTTAAATTTGGAATTGTATTAGTGGATTATTTAGGTGTAAAATATTTGTTGCAGAATGGAACAGGCATATATGGTCGCTTGTGGAAATTAATGACAAAGGATAATTTTGTGAATTCAGTGGAGGAGGGAATGAATTGTGTACAAGAGACTTATTCCAGGAAAGCACTGCTTGGTGGATGGGAGACACTTTACTTTGATTCACAGCGTTTTGGTGCTCACCATTTCTATTTAGCCAATTGCTTGTTCACTCGATATTCAGCAATTGCCATGCAAGCAGGAAGTCCATATAGGGAGAATTTTGATCGCATGTAAGCTCTCAATGTAATCTTGTATGTCCCTTTTCATGTGATTCATTACAAAATGTAGTTCTTAAAAGGTTGTAAAAATAAGACGTATAGAAGTTGTTGAAAATCTTAATTCCTGTTTAAACAGTAGGTTTTGATACTACATTTCCTTTTTCAGTAATTTATGAATGTAATAATGGTGATGGTATCATATTGCTTTGTTGTTACGTACATTCATAATATTTGCCTTTGATGTATATATTTCATGGAAGAAGTTTGCAATGTATTCAATAACCCTATACAAATAACTAATTGCAACTGTCCACAAGTTTTTGACTGCATTTTTGTGTACTTTAAAACATTCAGATGGACTTTATGCTACCATGAGACATATTGAGATAAATTTAAATTATTCAAATGAGCTATGTGACAAAAATGTTGCAGAAGCTCATTGAAAATTGAACTTAAATAGAGGCTGCTTTAGAATGTCACTTACCACAATATACCATCCACATTTCTTTCCAAAAAATGGTCTTAGTAGTGAACCAGTTTACCCTGGATTTCACTAGTATTTTTTTTACACTATCCACATAGTTTGAGTACATGTAGATTACACTGCATTTTCAGAATAATTAGACTCTCCCAAGCTGGAATACTTGCCAAGATGACAGAAGACGAGTATAAAAGAATTGGGGAAAAGGTAAAAAAAGGTAAGTTAATTTTATAGTATATCATTTACATCAATCATTTACTTTTCATTATATGCCCAAAAATATCTTATTTCTAAATGGTTAAGTAGAGCTGATATTAATGCATTTTGCCTTTCCACAGCAACCAATAGTAACATTCAATGATGTTGAATCATACTCATAAAATCATTAATTTAATAATCTCAAAGTTTTTTGTGGTCTTATATTATCCATGCTAAATTATGATAAATGCTGCACACAGCTATTGTAGGTAAATTGTAGATAATACTTTCCTTACAAGGCAGTGAGTTATTCTATAATCTGGGTAATGTAAATCTATTCCATCTGTGAAAAATGAAGCTTATAAAACTTGAAGAGCAAAAACAAAAAGTGATACTTTTTATTGAACAGTCATTTGATGATTTAACTATAAAATTTCTTATTTCTGTAATTCCTCATCGCCAGAATTTTGCATGATTGAGAAAATGAGTGTGCTATAGCTGCTCTATCATATCTATGCTCTATCTCCTATATGGTGGCTATTTGTAGTATTAAAGTATTGATATAACCAGTAATATCCATAGTGTAATGAATTAAAGCATGGGCATTGAGGGTCTGCTCAAAACAAAAAACAAATCTGAGGCTAATCATCTAGGATTGAAGATTTATACTGCAAAACTGTTGATGAATTATGGATCTAGTATTTCCTTGATTTTAGCACAAAATAATCATAAATTCTATACTTATTTTCTTCTTTGTTCTTTTCATCTTCATTTCTGCAATTATTTTAATTGATATTTGTATCACTGGCAATTTCCATACCTATTTATCTATCTGAAGTCATGGTTGTAAAAGGCATTTAATAACCTTATTCTCAGCTAGTCATTTTGTAAATAAGTGTATGATAATATTCAGCAAAAAATTTCCTTGCCTGTATTTGCAATAGCCTACAGTTTTTGAAAGAATTGAGCAGATTCTGAAGTGTCTACTGATTGAACACAAATGTTTCTTGTGAGGAAGGAACAGAAGGATTGTTCAGAAGGAGTATTCTGATATGACAGTAAAGTACCTCTATTTCAGAAGTTACATTTTTCAAACTTAATGAATTATTTTTATCTGAATTTTTAGTGCAAAACCCTGAGATCAAAGCTGATAAGGAAATGACAAATCTTAGTAATGATGAAAGCATGGAAGGCACAAATGTTGAATTACCAAATGATACTAAGGATGAGATATCTCAAAGGAAAAAGAATTTGGAGAGAAGTCAGAATTCATCAGGAGGCAGTGAAAGAGAAAGAAAAACTCTAAAACCAGTCAGTCTGAAAATGGTTCAAGGAGCATTTTTTGTCCTAGTAATTGGATTTGTAATCTCAGGTAAAAATATTTTTTTTAATTCAGAAAGAAGATGTCTAAGAATCTCCTGTTTTGCATCATAAGAATTGCACTCAAGCAAATTTTATGAAGCATTGCCAGTGATTAAAATTAAAGGAGAATGAGATTGCACAACCTCCTAAAATCACCTTTGTTGGGGGTGGTCAACAAGTTGGTTATGGTCTACTAGTCTATCACAAGATATTTTTTGATAGATCTTCTATCTTCTCTCAATTAAGTTAACTTGAAGTTCCAGGATTTTTTGAACCTTTTTTTTTACCTTTAACACAGGGCTTTGGTGTTGGAGCTGGAGCTTTCTCTAGCTACTACATTTTGCAAGAGCTCTGAACTCTTGCATAATTTTCCCAATCCAGCTCCAACCACTGATACCTTAATGAAGGTGGCAAATAACTATGTCTGTAGCAGAACTGAAATAATTATATTTTGCAAAAGAGGACTATATATTCATTGAAAAATTGAGGCAATTAAAAATAAAATCTGTTTTTGAAGGTATTGATATACCCTGACCTGAGGCATGCAGAGTTGAATCAAGTTTACCTGTTTCATAAACTAGTATTGAGATATCAGCTCATCTATAAAAAATGATGTACTGGAAGTTGCTCTCTTCCTACAGATTAATTAGGAGTTTGAAATTTTTACTTTAAAATTGAAGCAATATTAAAATAAACAATAAATCTTAATTGCTAATTTTATGTTTGCAGTCATACCTGATCTGGTACATGCGTAGTCTAAGAAAAGTGTAACTGAAGATACATGGAAATAAATTTCGTAAGTCTATGTCTCTGCCTTTTATTTTAAAAACAGAACAGCCAATTCGTACTCTTGAAGAATTGGAGTATGCCATGAGGGAGAAAGGTTATCAACTGCTGGTAGAGCAACNCCCGGAAGTTAAGACAGTGGCCGTGTGTACGGAGTTCCATCTTTCTTTATAATTTGTTGCTACCTCTGTCACTGATTGTACTCTTAACTCTAATTTCATCGTTTTTCATGTGGTTCAGACGTGTACAGCCTTTTACAGATCTAGAAAATGTCATTTCTGATGTTTCTATCTGTCTATAGTCTTTTGTTTCTAGGAGCCCAAGCTTGATCCATATAGCAATGTGGGGACAGCCATTACTTTGTAAAATTTATTTGTGTTTCTTTGGCAGTTTTTTCTTTCAGAGTTCTCCTTATGGTCCCACATATTCTTTGGTAGTTGGTTATTATATTTAAAATATCTTTATCTTCTTCATAGATGATATTGCATCTTAAATAATTAAAGTGCGAAACCTGTTCTATTATATTATTATCGATCATTATTTTTGTGTGTATTGGGAACTTTCCTAGAAAGGCCATTGTTTTGGTTTTTGTACAGAAATTTTCAAGTTGTAATCTTTAGATAACATATTTAGTTTTTGGACTGCCAATTGTAAGTTATCTTCACTTTCGTGAATTATGACTTGATCATCNTTTTAATAATCTTTTTATCATGAGCTACCAATTGACCTCAATCCCTGAGTTTACCCTAATTATTGCAACAGCAATCCCTAAGGGGATTGGCATCATTAGGTTTAGATTTACTCTATCAAAGATAGATTTTATCATCTTTTTGCCACTTTGGGCTCCCCTGAGTTGAATTTATTGCCTAAGCAAATCATAGATTGCCAAATTTAAGATACTATGCCATCTGTGATGCAGAGGCTAAATAGACATTTCTTTTTATGGTAACTATACTTTTGCAACTATTGTATAAAAGCTATAAACAGGAAATCACTCCTTGTTGGAAAACATGAAAGTTGAGAATAATTACATTGTGAGAAATACCAGATATATTAAGTTTATTGTTATTGAATATTGATACTCATCGCTATTGATTTGTTTACATTCTTACATATTTAAATTGCTATACTTGATGAAGAATTAATGCTAAAATCAGACTAATTGATTACCATTTCCCTATACATGAGAAGGTAAAAGTATAGCTCATATGCATGTAAAACTAGCGAATCCTTGATCTAGGCTATTTGATAAACAATTTCACCTCAGATACATAGTTACTGATTTCTTCAGCTAAATCACTAGTTAAACAATGAGGGGAAAAAAATGTTTTATACAGGAATACATATTTTACTCTTTACTGTATAACTATGGGTCAGAAATTATGCAATACGTGAATGAAGCAATTTTGACTGAAGTTGTGAGCCTATTGAAATAATATTGCATAAAATATGTTCTTGAAAGTCAAACTAATAATTATAAAATTCCATAATTCAGGATCATAAAAGTAGAAAAGGACTTTCAGTTAGAAAATTTGCATAATTAAGCAATCTAATAATTCTTGGATTATCTGGAGGTGTGGGATAGTGTCGTGATACATTTCAGAGACTAGTATGCAAAATATGTCTTTCAAAAAATACCAACTCTGTATTATATACTACTGTGCAGTATAGGACATATTTTTGAGAATCACTTATGTACAAATAATCATTTTCCAATACCTTTTAAGATATGGTGAATGAATGGCTATCTTCTATCTAATATTTTGTGGAAAAAAGTTCAATACGTCACAGAATGGACAGTTTGCTTTAAGCAAGCAATTGTATAGTAAGTGCAGGACCGAGATGTTTGCTTAAATTTCCCATTAACCGAATTTTAAGTTAAAGAGAAATTCGTGTTAAGGGAATACGTGTTAACATGGTTTAACTGTAATTAAATGATGATACTTTTGTGATTAAATAATTTGCATATATCTTAATCTTAATTTTTATATAATTTACATAAAAATATAATCCAATAGATTTCTGTCACAATAAGTATTTTTTCATCAATTCATCATTTAATGTTATAATTATTGACAGATTGTCCAGATTCAGAATTTAAAGGTATATTAATTTCTTGATAATGTTTTCCTGAAAGTGTGAATCTGAATTATTATTAAAATTTTTTTTCTTAGGTATAGGATTCACTGGAGAAATACTGACTGCATATCACAAATTTCAGCAAGTTAAGGACTGAGAAGCATTACTCTTTTCTTGAGTTCTTGTTCAAGATTACAGTATTTGTTAATGGAGGGTTCATGAATTTCCTCAAATTTTCTTGCACACACAAATGAAGCATCTTAAATCCTTATAAAATTTTTCCTTTTCCCTTCAGATGCTTAAATCATCAAATTTATATAGATAAGTGTTGGCTCTCCAATCTCTGTAGAAAAACTGGAAGAAATTATCCTAAAATTTATGTAATTTATAGATTTTTCATACATAGAAAGTATGTTATAATATTGCTATTCAATTAAATACAGTTAAATGATAAAAATAAGATTTTTCATAATTTTCATAAGAAGCCTTTTCTAAAGGACTATGTCTGGAAGTTGTAGGTCAATAGTTAATTGCATAATTTTCTAATTGTAAATAATCCTGAAACACAGAAACTGGTTTTACAGGAATCCTAATTGCCAAATTTCTTTCGCAGCAAGGAATTTAATAATTTTTGGAGTTAAAAATGATGCAAATTGTAGTTTTCCAGTCATAGGCAAACATTGATAGTAAAACCTATAAATCAAAAATTTCTATGTGCATAAAATACAAAAGGTGCTTATAAATAGTCTGTAAAAATTTTGGAATTTGTTTCCTCCCAAAATACTAAATTTATTTAATCATCTTACTTTCATAATTCATAGAGTTATCTAATGAAATGAAGCTCTGGGCTTTAGCAGGTACCAGAAGTTTTACTAGAAATTTATTGTAAGGGAGCCTTATCGAAAAATGTTTTGTGATCATTTCATTATTTGGGAACAGGTCTTCAGCAAGGTAGATAGTAAAATCATTGGAAATCTGTTTGATTTTTATAATTTTTCCTCTCAAGTTGAACCACAATAGTGTACCAAGTATAGGTAATGCCAATTAAGGTAATGTAATGGATGGTTATCATCATCATGTATTTCCCAGAATTAGGCTGTAAGCCTTTTCCAAGTTCCCATTAATCTTTGTATTTTTAGTATCTTGACAATTCTCTTTCCAAATTTTTATATTCCATAGCTTACCTTGGAATTTTCTTTCCATGAATCTGCACATTCTATCTTCCCTTCTATTCTAGCATTCTTTTGCCTAAAGTTGAACTCATAGCTAGTGAATACTCATAGCTCTTTTTTAAGGGAGTTATTCCTCAATCTATCTAATTCATTTAAGCCTTTTATTTATCAGAGAAGCTTTATTGTTTATTCATTTATTTGTAATTACATTACAATTTGGCAATTTCGCCAGGTGGCAATGCTAGAGGGGAGTATAACCTAAAAATTAATACTTATGGTAATTGTCTCTCATTCGCCCATAGATGGGAGGACTTGACCGACCCTCGCTTGACCGACGCTCGCTCGACCGACGCTCGCTCGACCGACACCTCGATTGACCGACTCTTCGTTTGACCGACAACTCGTTTGACCGATTCCTCGTTTTACCGACAGCTCAACTGACCGACTCCTCGTTTGCCCGACAGCTCGATTGACCGACTCCTCGTTTTACCGACAGCTCAACTGACCGACTCCTCGTTTGCCCGACAGCTCGATTGACCGACCGACACTCCGAGAGAAAAAATTTAACAAGTCTCCTATGAAATTCTTATAATTATTAATTAGCGAAAGTTTTTTAGAAGGAAGCTCTTTAAAAGATTGTTAATATTTAGTACAACCTACAGTAGGTTAATCAATCACTCATGGTAATTATTTTTTTAATACCATCAATAATGGACGGTAGGAGTATGAAAAATCTTCTTTACCGGTATTATAACAAAATTTGCTTGCAATCTGTGATAAATATTTATAAACGAATCAGGAATAACTGATATTACTTAATGGTGTTCTTGTGAAAGTGTGGCTGAGAATTAACTCAAGTTCGCCAATCGAAGGGATTCAACATCTATTGAGTTAGCTGCAGGATGTTCAAAGATACATAACACAATTAATATTTTGCATTTAGAGTATTACCCCGCAAGCCACCTAATTGGGTATGGCAGGCGGTGTAAAAACATCGAACCTATTAATAATATACCTGATCGGTATTCCTAACGCTATCAGAAAAAAAGAAACCTTTAATATCTATCCGTTCTCGCTATATTTTCGCGAAATCTCATAGTCGTCTGGTCTCAGAAATCGCGCTCACTGAGAACGAGAATCACGATATCGCGTATTTCGTCGTGATACATCACTTAAAATTTTCTGGAAAAACTTCTGCCGGTTAGTGTCGATTTTCTGCGGTTTTTTTCAGGTAGTCAGACCTGGGAAGGGTCGCTACCCTTTTAGACCTTTTCGCTACCCTTTTAGACCTTTTTTCGAGTTCGGCGGTCGTACCCTCACCGCAGGTGGTCTTACCCTCACCGCGGGTGGCGATCTTCCCAAAACTGACCGCGTGTAGTGCGATTTGAAAAGTTATAAACAATTCAAATTAGCAACAATTTGTTAACGTAGTCGTATCACTTGTCCAAAGAGTTGTACCAGCGTCTTTTGTTTGGCGTTCTACGTAGAAAATTAAGGTTTTACATCTTTTCATAAGAATTTAGCTGGTGACATATGGCAACACTGCTTGAAAGGATTGGCGGAGATTTAAAATAGCTGAGGGCATCGAATGGATTTTTGATCCTTGCTGCCTTATTTTTACATATCTTATTTTATTTAACTCACCATTATGCCCTGTAAGTGTAATATATTATTAACTAGTAAACTCCCCGCGATAGGCATGACGGAATTTTATTCAATTTAGAAATACATCTGTCATCGTATATATTTTGTCCTTCCAAGCCAGTATTATAGCCCCAGCGATTCTAATATATCTCTTTATATAGACGCTTCTCCGGATATATCTCTTTATATAGACGCTTCTCCGGGTATATATAGATATATATACATATAGGATACTAAAGGCGAGGCAGAAGGAAGTGCCTCACGGAGCCGCCGATTTTTTTGCCGTAAAGTCCCGGGTTTGGACATCTAGGAAAAAAGCGGACTTCCATTCTACGCATCGTGGGTTCGATTCTAGGGGCCCCCAAAAACGTCGACTTTCCCATAAGAATGCATTGAGCGCATTTTCAAAAATTCATTTCGCGTACTTAGGGTAAAGATAGAACAATGAAATTTACGGAATCGTTAGAAAATGATTTTATCTACCGTTTGCCGCAAAAGATTTATCCCTGATGGCCCCAGGTTCGATGCTAGGTAAATTCTTAGTGCAAAACTTTCAAGAAATCATTTCGGTTACTTCCATGTAAGATATAACGTTCAAATTCACGTAGTCGATAGAGCGCAAACACCTCTCGGTATGATACCCGTTGAAATAAGAAATTGTATAATTCCCACAACTGAAATGTAGGACTTGAAAGTAGAGATACTACTACAGAACTCCATGTTTCCCTCACAGTTTACAGTGCAAGAGTGACCAGCTCTTCGTCTTCACCCCTCTTTATCTGCGTTTTCTTTAACCCTTTAGCTGCCGAAATCGGATATATCCGATCTGGCTTCAACTACCCTTAGCTGCCGAAATCGGATTTACCCCACGCCCTTAGAAAAACTTTTCGACCATTTTGTATCTTTCCTTTGTGTATTTCTATGTCATTTGTGAACACAGATGTGCATTTTAAGTTCCTCAGTTGAAGAAAACACTCAAAAAGTGTGAAGTGGACCGGCTCACGCTCAGCGCTCGGGTATGCCAGGATGAGTTGGTTAATCTCTAAACAAAGTCTTCTGGAGTGGAAAAGTTGCCGATTTCTTTTCGATTCTTCAAGTATTTACAATGGATTTTGAGCCTCGTGTATATTCTATATAAGAGCATGTGCGTATTCTGGAGTATTTTGCAGTAGAAATGTTTATTTTAACAGGATAGATTAGGTACGAATATTTGGTGTTGATTCACCCCCTGCCATACGCCTATCGGCGGCTCGCGGGGGAAAATTCTAAATCTAAAATCTAAATGAACTTAATATTAAAAAATTCCGAACTTTTCAATTATCCTGGATCATGGGAAAAAGTAAAGTTAAAGTTAAGGAGTGGTATTACTTCGCGTTAGACCTCTAAATGTAAAGTTATGGAGCATATTATAGCGAGCTTAATAATGCGCTTTCTATCCCAGAAGGGAGCAATTAGTCATAGCCAGCACCACCATTGAGAAACAATGTCTAAGTCGCTCTCTAATATGAGAGAGCCCTCCGTGTTTTGAATTATTCTATATATGAAGGTGTCGTCCGCAAAAAGCCTCACCCCATCTAGAACTACTCCGCCAAATACCTGTCACGACTGACTTAATCAACTGAATGATTTGATCGTCGATTCCGTAAGATTCGAGTTTTTGTAGTAACTTTGCGTGTGGAACTGTATCGAATGCTTTACTAAAATCCAAAAATAAAGCATCTGTCCTTAATCCTTCCCCTATATACCCTATATGACCCTAAATAAGAGATATTGGTCCTACGAAATCGAGACGGGTGTAACAAGAAAGGAAAAAGAACATAGATTCTTATTTTTGTCGTGAAATATTGATATAAATCTAAAATTGAGATAAATGTTACATGACACGCGGCAGAATCGTGAAAATTTTCGGAAATACAACACATCTCTTTCACGACCAAGGCGACTGATGAATATAAAAATAAATACACTACGCGGTTCGNTATATATGAGGGTATCGTCCGCTAAAAGCCTCGCGTTACTTATAACGTTGTCTGTGACGTCGTTTATCTAAATAAGAAATAGTATTGTTCCAACAACACTGCCCTGAGGTACCTCTGATGTCACTTCAACTTCATCTGAAGAAACCCTATCCAGTACTACACGTTGGCTTCTACCTGTAAGGAATGACTTAATCAACTGAATGATTTGATCTTCGATTCCATAAGATTCTTGGTGCATGCACCCCCTGCCACACGCCGAAAGGTGGCTAGCAGGGTATACACATAGACATAGACATACGAGTTTCTGTAGTTACTTTGCTCATGTTTTGCTCATCTATTCTTTTCATTAATCATATCTTCTTCAACTAACATTTTTATAACCCGAGTCGCTAAGGTGAAAAAAGTCTTCCTGCTTTTTCGATTGTTGATCATTAAATATTAAATTACCATTTAGCAAGCAATAGAGAAAT
>KZ309756.1:17565-37367 GCA_000376725.2 Ladona fulva
AATCATATGCATGAATTTAAAAATTACTATAATAATTACAAGCAATTAAAATTTTATAACCTTTTCAGCATCTTTTTTAAATTTTTAGCATTTTTCGGCATTGGAATGAGAAGTTCTCCAAGCATTCATCCCATTCCCGTATATCTCCAAAGATGAATTTGTAAATAATAAGGGAGAGAACACTTCTACCGTTACCACAATAATTTTTATTAT
Organism: Ladona fulva; assembly: GCA_000376725.2. Classification (NCBI taxonomy): domain Eukaryota; kingdom Metazoa; phylum Arthropoda; class Insecta; order Odonata; family Libellulidae; genus Ladona; species Ladona fulva. Next base: position 17,779 of record KZ309756.1, read on the forward strand.
ACGACCACGATTTCGACCCTTCAGGTCATCATCAGGGTCGAAATGGTCATCTGAAGGGTCGAGACCATGGTCGTGTAATAAAAAATTATTGCGGTAACGTTAGAATCGTTCTTTCCCTTATTCTTTATAATGGAGAACTACAACAACGTCGAGGCCGAATTAATAGATTCTACCAATAAAATGTGTTTAAATCTATAAAATGCTACTTTTATCACTTTTGGTTTGTCACCAAGTAACGTTTATTTGCATTTCTTTCATCACTATCTCGTTCTTCGTATGATAAAAAAAAAATAATTATGACATTATGCGTATATGATTTCCTAAATATTCGCTAGCCTGAGACGTTCTACTGAAGTAAAATACGAGCATATTAAAAATCGTAAGAACATAGTGTTCATGGCGAATAATTTATATTTAGAACTGTAAATCAAAAAGAATAGCCGATTACGTAAAGAATAAACGCGAGAAAACAGGAATTAAAGGGTTTTAAAGTAAGAGGAAAAGGTATGACGCCGTGGCTTTAAACCGCACTGTACCTACTGCACAGTATTTTCTCTGTTTCGAGCATTACATTACCATAAAATTAAAGAGAAAATATCGTGTATGTAAAGAGCTCATGTGTCGCAAAACTCCCATAGTAGCTGCTACTGCGCCTACTTTTTTATAAACTAGAAAAAACAGCACTCAGGAAAAATTAATGGAACCTGGATATCAGAATAGGTCAATATACATATAAGCGCTGAAAAAGGTCATACACATCAGCTTCGGAGTCGTCGAAGAATCACATAAATGTAATCTTATCGATATATACGTAATTGCAGTTGTTTTTCCAACTATCCTAATTGTTAAGATCTGCACGTAATCAATCACGAAAGCATATTTCAGTATTTGTGTTATTGAAATTTTGATCCTTATTCTTAAAAGTTCCTTTTTACTTCGTTTCGTAATTTCACTTTGAAGCCTATGTGAAGGACATTTATGTAAAAATATGCTAATGCGTAAGCATAAATTAATAATTGTTAAAGTCCTTGCGATGACTCTTTTAAATATTGCTGGATATCTATATAGCAAGTGCAAGATAAACTTTTGTGTAAATCATCTACGCTCTGATCAGTCAAATATCTTTCTTACTTCATTATATTAATTTAGTAGAGAAGATTTAATTTTTCAGAAATCTATCATCATCTATGATAGCCACGGTAAACTTAAGGATTACAAAGATGTAATATATAGACCATTTTCATTTAAAATGCCGGAAATGTGTTAAAATATCAAATACGCGAGGCATTATAGCACACTATACGCGGGAAATAAGTAGTTTTTGGTTAGCGCTCAAACCTTTAAGTACCGGGTTCGAGTCCCAGGTGGTCGGATTATTCTGATAAGGGAGTGGTCGTGTCGTTCGCCCGTTGTTACGGTTTGTGTCAACCGCTGTATGGCGACATTAGGAATAAAATATTAAAGAAACTGCATTTTGGAAAATAAAATGCATTTAAGAGGTCATGAATGAGAAAGGGACAAACCATGAATGAACAATAAGTAAGGTTAATTTAATAGTCTCCCAACCCCGGCCACCAAGAAAAAGTAGAACCAATTCGGTTTCCCTTAAAGCATTAACCATTTCATGTCCTTCGAGTTGCGGGTCTTATCGCATAAGCACTGATAAAAATAAAAGGAGAAACTGCGCTCGATAAAGAGGGGAAAGAGAATGCGATAAGATGAGAGATGAAGTGAAAGGAGAAATAAAAACGACGTAAACTCCTGAAAAAAAGGATGATAGAGACGCTGAGGGATAGTGACGATCCCTTGTGAAACTCGATACCGAAGGAGATTGATAGGAAATGAATGTCGGATGATCACCTTTCTCCTCTGGTAAAGCATTTTGCGAAGCAGGAAATAGCACCGAACCTTGACCTTATTCTTCCTTATTAACCCTGAGAGCCCGTATCTGTTTCATTGTTGTCATATCGCGGCCACCTCCTTCTCCTCTCATCTTATTAGGTTATTTGGGAGATATCTAGGGCGATTTGAAAGAATCAGATGATTTTCTCCTAAAAAATCAGATCATCGTGCCATTTTAAGGTTTATTCGAGGAATAAATAATGAAGCATCAAATTGATGGAAAGGCTTAAAAATGAATCACTAAAGATTTTTGCATCCTAAGACGCGTTTTATTCTACCATTAGGCAGCGTTAAATTACCTTAAAATTGGCACTTTCAAAATTAAATAAACTCCTTGATAGCAGCGGATATGTATGTCGTAAGGATTTGTAGTTCAATCAAACCATAGCTTGCCATAAAAGCATACTGTCATCTTCCATGTAAGTGTATCGAAAATAATAATAATAAATCGTCTTTATGTGGGTGAGATTCTTCCATTTAACTCATCGTCATGTTTCATACAGCCATTAATTTAATAGAAAAGAAAAATCGGGAGAAATATGGAAATGAAAAACCGGAGAGATTCTTAGGAAACAATTATCCACTGCAGGAAAACACCCACTAGAACGGGGCGTGAAAATCCTGCAAAAACCTATAGTAATTGCTAAAAGATGAGAAAGAACATTACAAGAACAAAATGCGCACAATATATACCTTTCATAATGATCATAAAATTGATAATACGAATTCATTACTCTAAAAAAATGGAAAATTTCCAAACGAAAGTTATCATATTTACTTCCAATATGTTATTCCTTGAAAATTAAAAATCCCTCCATTCCACTTGAAACTCATTCCAGAATAAAGAGTTAGTGTTATTAGAGGATTAAAAAGGATAGATAACATCTATCCTTATTAATCCTTATGGTGTAGTTAAATCGATCCAAAGGCGAAATTAATTTAAATTGACCGTACTACATTTAATATTCCCGGAGCATAGCTACATTGAGATACCTAATTGAGTGCTAAGCGACCAAATGCAATAGTTAAATGTATATGCAGAGAATTATTGAGTTTGATTAGAAAAACTACTTCTCAGAGGCACTCTATCATTTAAAAGTAGAGAATGACGCGTAAGTAATAAAATATCTATGGAAAATAACGGCGCAAATTTTTAAGACGGTCGCAGCACTTACGCACCCAAGCAGGAAAATGTATAGAAGATGAAAAATATTTTGAAGAAAGAATTCTCAAATAGAATCAATGCTTACTTACTTAGGTCTTTATAAAATTTCACTTCTAAATTTTCCAAGGGCAAGATATCTCTTTTTAGGACAAAAAACTAATAGTAACTTGTGTATTTATTATTATTTTAAGGATAACATCCCATGACCCCAATGCTATTGATTCACCGAAATGCTTTAAGGCCGCTCACTCATTTATACCTCTATGACTGCCCCACCTTCTCCTTAATGGCCTGATGGCCAAATCGCAGAGTATCTTCAAATAAATAAATAAAACACGTAATTAGGGTTGATTTGAAATGAGCAAGTTGAGATGGGTTTAACGGATTACACGTTGATAATTAAAACTGATCTCTTTTAGCGACTCGCTTTAAACTGCCATCACAGAAATAAAGTGACGAACAATACCAACATAATGCCAATATTAGATTATCATCATTAAAGCAAAATAAATAGATTCATACGGAAAATAAATACACCGAAAGTATCTCGTGCTCAAAAGACTAATTCGGAAACGTATATGGGTCGGTTAAAAGTAACGCAGATTCGTAATTATCTTTCATTTGGAATGGGAAAAGGACAAAATGAGCGAGGGAACGGTGTTCATTTGGAGATCCAGACCTTTTGGAGCTAACCATCGTGCCCTTTGCCCTTTTTTGACAATGAGATGTGACGCTGGAATTTTCCACGACGAAGTAGAAACTAAAAGCCAAAATATGAAAGTTCAGGGGAAACGAGGGTGGAAAAATTGGAAACGTGTATCTCGGGTCCCGAACAAATTGGGAGATGCCGTCTGAATGTACAGATACTGTTTCGCCGATGCCGCTATCACATAGCAATAACTCGCGTGGGTGAGAAAAAGTTTGTCAATTAAAATAACTGAAAGCTACCGCGCTGGACTGAGTTGGCGTATGTTACAATGTATGGATCAATATCGATTTTCCCTTCCTATATGGCACGGCGTAATTCGTTTTGGATGTCGAAGAACACTATTTTAAAATGCGAATTAAGTTTAAATTATGCAAGCTTCCGCTAATAACAGAATATTTGGATAAGCTGTAATCTTTTGTCTCTTTTAAGTATACTTCCATTTTACAGCTTTTCAGACTATTGTAAGTTACTTTAAGAAACAACACAACCTTGGGTGTATATTTGTACAGCTGTTAATGATATTCATAGAGCCGAATGCGATTATTTAAGTGAAATAAAAAGGAAAAATATAGTCATGAAATTAAAAAGGAATGTAAGGATATATTTCATAAGGATGTAATGTAATATACTCATTTCATCTCATCGATCGACTTCCAAGCATTCTTACTTTTTAGAAGTATAAAAATATAGGACGAGGCAATCATGAATTAAAAATCAAAGAACGCGAACAGAAAACATATATCGCGAAATAATCATTCGTTAATAGGNGCACTTTTCTTCAAAATTTATTTTCTACTGCACGACGATTTTCAACGATTAATTGTCGAGGCGTTTCCAGTACACTATGTACATCAACGCCATCTTTGTCAACTCCGTACATTTTGCGGACTGTTTAATTATTGGTGGACAGGACGCACCACTATTTCCTTGTGTCACAAAACAATAACTACGAGGGAATGGTCTGTTTAAAAATTATAGATTTCTGTCTTTTTCTGTATTTTGTGTGCGTTTTTCAAATTTCTTGTATGAAATTTCATATGACGAAATGTTAGATCTTAGACGATACTTGATAGTCTCAATCTCGCCCGAGTAAAGTCGCATTCTTATTATTTTGGACCACCATGTACGTTGAATCACCACATGCCTCTGCGATACTGTGAGCATCGAAACATTTCTATTCCTCCAACAACACACAACATTGTGATGAGTCCATCCCGTACAACTTGTGCTCCGAGATATGCCTCGGAGGAGGGAAAATGTCTATAACTGGAGGAGTCCATTTCAGCTCCGAGGGTACTGCACCCGGGAAATAAGTCCAATAGTAATATCTCCCGCTTATACATTGGAGAAGGTGGGCGGCGGAGGAGATTAAGATGGATGGGCCTTGGAAGAAGGGGAAATAGGGTTAGGTGGAAAGGGAAGAATCAAAAAGCCAGGGGAAGGGAGAGGGAGAAGAAGAGGGGCGACGGGAGGAGAAATAGAGGGCCGAAGGCCACGTACCAAGCAGAGCCGGGGACCGTAGCCATCGACGGCAAGGATGTCTGACACGCGAAGAGACTGTTAAAAGAAAAATGATAAAAATGTATATCTTCCTCCCCCTCGCATCGGAAAGGGGGGAAACCCCTTAGAAATATTCTCCTCTCGTTTTCCTCTCGTTTCGAACAAACGGAAAAAAACCCTTCGAGATCATTTAAACCGTGGCCCCGCGTAGATACGATGTGAAAGGGAAAATGGAGACGCGTAGGAATGTATTCCGTTCTTTCCCATCCAAATGGAATGCGTACCCGCGTTCTTTTTAACTACTCGAGCGCACCTCTCTTGTCACGGAGCGTGTGACTCCCTCTCGAGATGTGTGCGCTCCAATTCCGCGAGAGTTGGCGCTTGCGGAGGAGCGGCGCTTCGGAAGGGAGAGAGAAGGAAAAGGGCTAAGCAATAAAGGAGTGGGGGAATCCGAATAGGCAATCTATGCGGGAAGAACGTGAACTTAAAATATTGTCTCGTTCCCTCATGTAAGTTTATTGGTACACACTTTTTTAGAACTGGTTATGTAGCTGGGAGTGTCTGTGAAGTTGTATGCCCGAAAGTTGGTAATTTTATCCTATCCACCGTCTTAATGTTTGGATGAACTGCATATTATATGGGTATGAAATTAAATAAAACAAATCAGAATCGTACTTCCTCAAAATTTATTGAACACGACCGGTTTCCTGAAGTGAAGCACCTGAGGATTACCGCCAGGGNCCACCTGGTTAAAAGGCCAAATTGCAGTGAAGATGAAAATAAATAAATAAAATACATATGTAAAACCCATAAATAAGAAATAAACAGCTTTTGCAGTTAATTTAAACCTTTTACCCTTATGGGTAAAAGGTTTAAATTAACTGCAATAAGCCCAACGTCTCTTTTTTGGGAAGCATTTTTATATGGATTTAATACTGCGAAAAGGGTAAATGAGTTACTGATCTTTTACTTAACGATTATTTATTATGTCATCCGACTGTAATGTAAAATTAAATGCAAAGGGGTCATACAGTTTTACGCTAGAGGGCCTAAAACGTGCATTATTTCAGTGTCACTCATTGTAACTCACGTGATAGCCTTCAGTGTCAGCAAATATTGACGAGAAATTTAGTAAATAATCTCCAACGATCATCAATAGATTTAAATGAAAGACAACTTTGCCATTGAAACTGTTCAAGGTTAAGATACTGATCAACCATTATTATCAAATGAAGATTAATATTTTGACGATTTGGCTTTAATCCACCCTTTTCTAATAACTGTAGAAGATGGGATCAATCAATATATTTCAAATAAACGTTTTATTTAAATTTCTGCCCTTAATGGGTTAAACTCTTATGTCTTCTTAGTGCGATAAGATAGACCAATCAGTATTTGAAAAAATAAATAATTCTTTGAAGCAAACATTTTCAGAGAATCAAAGCATCTTAAAGATCTAAACGGAAGAAATTGTAGATATTAGCGTCGAAATACAATTTATTTAATTTAGATTCACCCATCTAAAATCAACTTATAGCTCAATTATTTGCATTTCAGAAGTTCATTAAAGTTTAAACTCGAAATGTTAAGTATGTGTTACTTTGAAACATCTAGCGATTAAAAGTTAGTTGAAGAATAACATGCACATGGATTATACCGAAACATTTCTTATGTCTGAAACAAGCTTTATGATAAAGTAAGATAAGGTAAATCTCATTTTTAATTGCTTCACTTGATCGATATTCTTCACTCAGATCGTGATTAAAGGGCGAGCAATCGCCCGAAAAATAAAACCTAAAAGTTCTTTATTGAGCTTTAGAGAGGGTATCAGTTCCATTTAATACGGTAGCCAATGCTGCGAAGTGACGCGGATAATAACGCCTACTTTCTCTCGATCGCCATAAACATTAAGGTTTCCGCGAGCGAAAATGCCGAATCGTAAACACGAAGTTATTATTGAGGTCGCGCAATGACATTTCCCCACTCCCCACGCTTTCGTAAACCCCAATTAACTTCCTGAAATGAGCACATTATAGAGCCCTAAGGTAAATAGATTCACTACTCCAATATCGCTAAAAGTATCCTTTATTTGGTTCCTGGGCTTGGATAATTTGAACATTTTTAACGTTTCTGTTGTCTGAAAACCCTCAGCTGATCTCTTGTGCGCTCCGAGATTAATTGCTTCGCTCGAGATTTTAATGAAGGAAGAAAACTGTATCGTTTACCCGAGTATATTTGGCCGCAATCAACATTTTCCTTTCTCTTCAGTCTTCTGTAATTTTTAACTTCTCACTTCTGTATTTTTTACCTAGAAATATTGGAGACATTGAATGTCTTGAAAACTCGGTACATTTATTATTCCAAGCTCTTGACCCGGCATCTAAAGGGCGGTAACAGAAGCGTATACAACAATTATTATTGTTGTTACAACAAAATTGTTCTTTTTCTGTTTATGTACAGGAAACTATTCGTACTGCAATAATAATGATATTCGAAAGTAATGTGAACTATTAACTCATAATCATAATTTACCATATCAGCAAACGTAACGTGCCGAATTAATTGTTACTAATGTTTTGCGACTAACGTAAGCTGTGGAAAGATGCCATAAAACGTTTATAAATTGAGCATCTATTTATACTGCATAATAAGTAGTTCATATAAAAAGAGCACCCTCCCGGAAAATGGGGGACCCGGGTTCGATTCCCTGCTGCGGCAGACTTTTTCTCTTTCAATTCTGTCTCCAAATTCAAGCATATGAGCAATGCGTTTCTTCTTGCTTATATACTTCTCGGTTTCCGTCCTACTGGGAATCAGCATGATGGTGTGGTGGCATCCTTGATGTCCCGCGTTTGGGAAAGGGTGATGCCGTCTTTGATGGATTCTCCGTAGCAGAGAACCATCATATCCCGAAAATTGTAGGGGAGATAGTTCTGTCGTAGTAGCTTAAAGGTTAGAGCACCTGCCCGAAAAGTGGGGTGCCCGGGTTCGTTTCCCGGCTGCGGCAGACTTTTCTCTTTCAATTCTGTCTCTAAGTAATGCATGAATATGCATCAAAGAAGTTTATATACGTACGTTCTGATACTACTTTACTTTTCTAATGTGGTGAAACAAGAAATCTTACTAAGGGTAGTTATCATACTCACTGGAATAATGCAGGCTTCAGAAAACTTCGCTAAAGCTATCGCTATCAATGTGGAAAAATGTATAAGGTTTTTCTTATACTTAAAATTAAGACAATATTTGTTTTTATAAAACTGGTGGAATTATTAGACAACAATCCACTGAAATATATCATACAGTATAGTATATATTAAACTATAAAAATAAAAATTTGATTCAGAATAGGAAGAAGAAAAATTTACCTTTCCTTTAAGCNGTACATGACTATATGGACTATCTACCATGTAAGCTAGCTTATTCACTAACAATATTATCCTTGTATTGTATTATTATAATTTTTCCATGTCATTATCTAAGTTTAACATTCTATGATAAGCTAAATCTAAATGTATATACTTTTATGTAACTCTGTGTATGTACTTAATTGTATGTGTCTTATGTATGTACTGTATGTGTCTTATGTAATGTATTGCCTACGGGAGGTTTTTGGAGGGGTTTCCCTACCGTCCTTGGGCAAATGCCAGGCAATCCTATGCTTAATATGTTATGCTCCCCTCCAGCACTGCCACCTGGTTAAAAGGCCAAATTGCAGTGAAGATGAAAATGAATAAATAAAATACATATGTAAAACCCATAAATAAGAAATAAACAGCTTTTGCAGTTAATTTAAACCTTTTACCCTTATGGGTAAAAGGTTTAAATTAACTGCAATAAGCCCAACGTCTCTTTTTTGGGAAGCATTTTTATATGGATTTAATACTGCGAAAAGGGTAAATGAGTTACTGATCTTTTACTTAACGATTATTTATTATGTCATCCGACTGTAATGTAAAATTAAATGCAAAGGGGTCATACAGTTTTACGCTAGAGGGCCTAAAACGTGCATTATTTCAGTGTCACTCATTGTAACTCACGTGATAGCCTTCAGTGTCAGCAAATATTGACGAGAAATTTAGTGAATAATCTCCAACGATCATCAATAGATTTAAATGAAAGACAACTTTGCCATTGAAACTGTTCAAGGTTAAGATACTGATCAACCATTATTATCAAATGAAGATTAATATTTTGACGATTTGGCTTTAATCCACCCTTTTCTAATAACTGTAGAAGATGGGATCAATCAATATATTTCAAATAAACGTTTTATTTAAATTTCTGCCCTTAATGGGTTAAACTCTTATGTCTTCTTAGTGCGATAAGATAGACCAATCAGTATTTGAAAAAATAAATAATTCTTTGAAGCAAACATTTTCAGAGAATCAAAGCATCTTAAAGATCTAAACGGAAGAAATTGTAGATATTAGCGTCGAAATACAATTTATTTAATTTAGATTCACCCATCTAAAATCAACTTATAGCTCAATTATTTGCATTTCAGAAGTTCATTAAAGTTTAAACTCGAAATGTTAAGTATGTGTTACTTTGAAACATCTAGCGATTAAAAGTTAGTTGAAGAATAACATGCACATGGATTATACCGAAACATTTCTTATGTCTGAAACAAGCTTTATGATAAAGTAAGATAAGGTAAATCTCATTTTTAATTGCTTCACTTGATCGATATTCTTCACTCAGATCGTGATTAAAGGGCGAGCAATCGCCCGAAAAATAAAACCTAAAAGTTCTTTATTGAGCTTTAGAGAGGGTATCAGTTCCATTTAATACGGTAGCCAATGCTGCGAAGTGACGCGGATAATAACGCCTACTTTCTCTCGATCGCCATAAACATTAAGGTTTCCGCGAGCGAAAATGCCGAATCGTAAACACGAAGTTATTATTGAGGTCGCGCAATGACATTTCCCCACTCCCCACGCTTTTTTAAACCCCAATTAACTTCCTGAAATGAGCACATTATAGAGCCCTAAGGTAAATAGATTCACTACTCCAATATCGCTAAAAGTATCCTTTATTTGGTTCCTGGGCTTGGATAATTTGAACATTTTTAACGTTTCTGTTGTCTGAAAACCCTCAGCTGATCTCTTGTGCGCTCCGAGATTAATTGCTTCGCTCGAGATTTTAATGAAGGAAGAAAACTGTATCGTTTACCCGAGTATATTTGGCCGCAATCAACATTTTCCTTTCTCTTCAGTCTTCTGTAATTTTTAACTTCTCACTTCTGTATTTTTTACCTAGAAATATTGGAGACATTGAATTTCTTGAAAACTCGGTGCATTTATTATTCCAAGCTCTTGACCCGGCATCTAAAGGGCGGTAACAGAAGCGTATACAACAATTATTATTGTTGTTACAACAAAATTGTTCTTTTTCTGTTTATGTACAGGAAACTATTCGTACTGCAATGATAATGATATTCGAAAGTAATGTAAACTATTAACTCATAATCATAACTTAACATATCAGCAAATTTAACGTGCACAATTAATTGTTACTAATGTTTTGCGACTAATGTAAGCTGTAGAAAGATGCCATAAAACGTTTATAAATTGAGCATCTATTTATACTGCATAATAAGTAGTTCATATAAAAAGAGCACCTGCCCGGAAAATGGGGGACCCGGGTTCGATTCCCTGCTGCGGCAGACTTTTTCTCTTTCAATTCTGTCTCTAAATTCAAGCGTATGAGCAATGCGTTTCTCCTTGCTTAAATACTTCTCGTTTTCCGTCCTACTGGGAATCGCCATGATGGTGTGGTGGCATCCTTGATGTCCCGCGTTTGGGAAGGGGTGATGCCGTCTTTGATTGATACTCCGTAGCACACAGAGAACCATCATATCCCAAAAATTGAAGGGGAGATAGTTCTGTCGTGGTAGCTTAAAGGTAAGAGCACCTGCCCGGAAAGTGGGGTACCCGGGTTAGTTTCCCGGCTGCGGCAGACTTTTACTCTTTCAATTCTGCCTCTAAGTAATTCATAAATATGCATAAAAGAAGTTTATATAAGTACGTTCTGATACTAATTTACTTTTCTAATGTGGTGAAACAAGAAATCTTACTAGTTAGGTAGTTAACGTACTCACTGGGCTAATGCAGGCTTCAGAAGACTTCGCTAAAGCGATATATAAACGTGGTGAAATGTATAAGGTTTTTCTTATAATTACAATTAAGACAATATTTGTTTGGATGGAACTGGTGAAATTGTTAAACAATAATCCACTGAAATATATCATACAGTATAGTATATATTTAGATTACATAAATACAATTTTGGTTCTGGATGTAATGTAATATACTCATTTCATCTCATCGATCGACTTCCAAGCATTCTTACTTTTTAGAAGTATAAAAATATAGGACGAGGCAATCATGAATTAAAAATCAAAGAACGCGAACAGAAAACATATATCGCGAAATAATCATTCGTTAATAGGGGTATTAGAGAATGGAACGCTTTAGCTGGAGAAGTTCTCATTCCAATGCCGAAAAATGTAAAAATTTTTAAAAATAAGCTTAAATCTATTTTTAATCATTAATCTTCCATAGTTTAAAGCTGGAATTTAATTTTATGTAACTTTATAGTGTGTAGAATTAGCCTCTTGAATTATAACTTAATATTATGTACATGACTATATGGACTATCTACCATGTAAGCTAGCTTATACACTAACAATATTATCCTTGTATTGTATTATTATAAATTTTTCCATGTCATTATTTAAGTTTAACCTTCTATGATAAGCTAATGTTTATATCTTAACTGTGTATGTACATAATTGTATGTNAAACGAAAGAAATGGCAGATTTTTATGCAAGATATAGTTTTTACGATACAAATAAGTGCTGCTACAAGATGAATTGAAGGTGGATCGCCAATAAGGCCTTATGAAGATAAATAATACACACATCCGCACCACGGTAACTCATTCCTGACAGGTCCGGAAAACACGCGCACTGTACTCAGCAATTCATCCAGTCCCCTCGAGCAACTCTCAACTCGGGAACCGACAGATCTTCTGATCCTTTTGCGGAGTCTGAATGGCCGAGGAGACCACAATCATAAATCATTAACAGCTATCAAAATATCACCTCCATTTTCTCCCTTGGAGCTCTTAAGGCGTGAGCGAAACTATATGAGGTTGGGTCAGAGTAATCCGTGTATTCAATGAAGAATTAGCGAATCGCATATCAATTACAATGGGACGTTTCTGGGAAAATTCTGCAGCTGTTAAAATTCGAGACCATTCAAGTTTCTGACGAATCGTTGGATTAACTCAACCCAAGAACCAGCGAAATGGGTGTGAAATTTCGCAAGTCGGCGATCAAAATACTTTGTAGTGCTACGACTGAATTCCCAATAACTTCTATATGTATCCATATTATTTAAGAGCGTTACAATTAATTAAATAATTGAAAAAGGAGTTTAATTTGACTTTCTCATGCCACTATTAAAATTCTACCTGCTTTGTTAAATGCGATAATTTTGCTAGTATGCTTTAGAAACCGGTCGCACATTAAATAATATGCGAAAAGTACAATTTTTGAATGCCAATTCGAAATAATTAAAATGCTCTTGCCTGAGATTTTTTCGCTTTTCATGTTTAAGTAGCTAAAATCTCTATGATAGGTATTCAGTTTAAGAATGAAATACAGGGAGTAAAACAAGCATAACATTGATGATTTAACACATCTCTAAGAAACGGATCTCTTGAATATAACTAGTGATATATAATGAAATCCTTACAATTTAGACTATCCCAAACATTGAAAAGAGCAATCCTATATTTTGCAAAGACCACATAGCAACCCAAATTTATCACATAAAAGCATACGGTGCAACTAAGTCTTCCTTCGTATATATTAATAATATAATTAATTATATTATCAATGATATCATTAAAGATATGATCAATCTTGTTATTAGACAGAAATCGGAGATTCCTCTCGACAGATCCTGCGAATTAGCTGAATAATTGTGAGGTAATACCGTTTGAACCTTTCAGTTTGTAAGATATATATCCCCCCTGCCACACGCCGGCTTGCAGGGTACTTATGTAGATGTATATTTTATAACATGCCAAATTCTAATATTTAGCTATGGCTATATTGTCAATTAGAGGTTTAAAAGCACTCTGAAAGCCACGCTTGGAGGAAAACGGAAAGTTCAGGATAACCAATTTCTGGGATTTACCCTATTTGCTTTTCGGAAACAATGCCTACATTCTCAAGGGTTCCACAATATTGCCCCCAAGCAATGTCCATCTGCCGACACACAGCTTATGGAGTGTTTTTGAACCTCTAACAGATGTGTTTCGTTTTTCTTTTCTTTCAGACATAGTTAGAGTACCTACATGACTCTTATAAAGTTATATACCGCGGTACCTCGACTTACGAACTGGTTGACATACGAACTTTTTCCTTACTCCTATTGACCTCTATATACGAGCTTAATTTCTAGATACAAACCGAAAAATCACACAAGATATAATGGGTAACTGGGTTATGAGATGCAAACTTCGATGTAGAACGGATAAGTTCTTCAGTAGAGGTACCATTGCTTAAAATTAAGCCGAAGATATATATCTGGGATCGAATCAGCCTTAAAGCGGCTGCCGTGCGTATTTTTCCCCTCCAGTTCCGACTTTAATGCATCGATCAGATACGTTCGATTATAAGCCATGCTCTAACATACAAAAGACGAAATTTTAATGAAAGGCCATAATGAGCAACTCTTCAGATGGAAGGAAATCCTCGTTGATTTGGCGTGAGAGATTGATTTCATTCGAAAACGTCTTCCACTCGAAAGATAATGAGTCATTGTACTCACAGCGTCTTGCCTCAGTCGTATTTCCTTGGCAGCAGACCCAAGAAGAGATCGAAGAATGGCTGTGGCAGTTCCTGTTTGTCTGAGCGCCACCATGTGAACGGCTGTTTGCTGCTTCGGCTGAAAATCAGATTTTTTCGGTGTTAACTGCTGAGAGAATGATTAGCCATACAAGCGAGATTTATCATTTCATTGCGTGATTTATTTCTGATCAACCACGTATCTATCACAACTAATGGTTTAGTCATGTTCTTATGCATATAAAAGACGATGATTTTTTTCACTGTTCACGAGATAATTATTCAGACCCTTGTGCGGCATCCCTTAGAGGGGTTATCCCTCGGGCGACAATTACTGTGTGTGACACGTGGTCAGAGCATCGACTCCCACGCCGCCGTATTTGACCTTTTTAGACCGCTCGGACCCGATGTCTCTAAATTCAGATAGCTTTAGAATTGTTGATGCCGTGTCAACATCACGGCCGCACAGAAAAATGAACCCGATTTCGCCTAAAGCAAACGCGCTACAGATTTGGAAATCAGGGGGCCTTTAAGGGATAATTCGNTACCCTCCCTCACTATAGTGTTTATCAGATGTTGCACCCTACCTCCAGTCTCTTCTTTTCCTGACCAGTTAACCTGTGGTAAATTCAATCATATAATTTGATGGATATGAAGAAAATAAGAATATTCATGTGTAAGAAACTGTAATTCTTGGAATGAATTTAAATTAATGTGTTTGATGTGAATTCAAATTAATGAAAATTTTTAAACACATTCATGAAAAAACGCTGACCTTCATGATTACTTCATTAAAGAAGAAATCTTTTCACGTCAATGTTCTCAGTGAGTTAGGCAGGTGAAAGAAACACGGTTAAATTGATAATATCGATGGACGGGAGTGAAGTAATGTAGGTTCCAATCAAACGTACAAAATAGACACTAAGTTCTTTCCGTATTACAAAACGTACGCGTTTACAGGGTCTGCTCTAGATTTCAAGCAAAAAATCAACCTTGAAATTGCTTTTAATGATACGCTGAGCTCATGAAAGTTGTCGGTTGATAATTTTTATCTAAAACCGCAATTTCCCTGGTGATTCTCGAGGGAGAATTTTTTCGTTACTGAGCATAAGGTTACATTCCCCACAAAAGTAAAAACAATCACGTACAGGAACTGGTGAACTGAAAAATATGAATTTTTATCTCGCTTTTTTCGCCAAAACAGAGGAAAGCGTTTACGTCCGCGATAGATCAAGCCTTCCCTTAATTATACGGTGCGTGCTTTATAAATAAAGTGACCCACTTCTTGAAAGTCGGTGGGACACACCAACTGATAAGGTCTGCCCGCGAAAAAAAACCAAGGAGGAAAAAACGAGGTTTTGAAGAAGGATTATGCGCTCTTACAGGCATTATTCCTCCCCTTCCCTCTATCGCGACAATAAGGGAGGGGTCTGTGCAACACACGCCGGTGAGTATTTCGCGTTGAGGTATAAAGAAAAGGCGAACGCCTCATTCTTTTTATCTCTGCCCTGTGGAGCTTTTTAAGCGGAGTGATATATGAGTCGCGACCGGTAGTTTATCACGCGTCTGCCGCCAACTTTATCTATTCTAGAATAAGTGCGCGCCACTTTTCATATCCGTGATATTACAATTATCTCAGTGTGATGAAACCTTACCTTACAGACTCAATTAGAATGGACATTATAAAATAAATTAATAGAGCAAGGTATAATTTCCATAAAAGGGTATGGGCTATAAGCAATTCTTACATCCTCGAACAATGGGATGCTTTTTCGATGTCATAAATGTTACGGCGCCGTAAAAATATATAGAAGAGAAGAGCTGCGCAGTTAATCATCGGAGCGGAGTGGAAATATGTGCTAAAGTCAGATAATATAGAGTGATATTTATCATCGTAAGCATTTTTCTCATTATCTACTTGGAAGAATATTGGAGAACCCAGAAGTACTATATTTCAAGCATGGATGTCAAGTCTTTGAAATAATGAAGGCACATACATGCACTCATCCGGGCCATTATTTCAACATTTTGCATTGCGCACGCAATAACTTAACTATCAGAAAATTCCTTGGAAAGCTTCATTACTTCAAATTTATAGCTTCATTAAGGTAGAGTAGAATTAATTTTATTTGTGCCTCGAGAGCTAAGGTTACTTGCATGAGTTACTGATTCCAGTTTTTAAAGCTTTAGTTAATATCTAGGCCAATATTTGTGCCCAATGTCAATTAAAAAAGGAACAAAAATGAATTTTAATCAACTTTTTAAGTCATAAAAAAGGTTAAAAACAGATTTACAAGTTGTAACAAAAATTAAACAAATTTTGTCACAAACTACTTTTAAAATTAACCCCTTATTGGCACTTAAAGTCTGTTGACTAGCCCCCTTTCTTTGAGGAAGAGTAAAACTATGGTAACAGATCCAGAGATATACCTGAGGTTTGAGGCTAGATACCCTCTTATCCTCGTTTATTAACGTTCCATGTTCATTTTCATATTCATGACTGAATATTTTCAGCAATACAAACTCATGGTTGTAAGTCTCGATTTTAATAGAGTTAAAATATGAAAACTGTTTCAGTTTTAAAATATTCACTTGCTCATGAAACACACTGAAGACTTATATCGGAATTCTTGGAAGGAACGATGATGTCATTGCAATGAATCCTTTCCGAGCATTCTCGATATATATATTCCGTAGCTGATGATTTCATGGAAGCAATATTTTACCGAAAACGACTCCAGTTTTGGGTCATAAAAGTTATAATCAGTTCATCCTAACGATATCACTTGTAAAAGGATCGCTGTCTCATTAGGAATCATTGCGGAGGAAAAATGAAGATAGAACGTGACGTCATTGTGGTTTATGGTCCCCGGAGGGCGCTGTAATGGATTCAACTCACCCCTCCAGTGGCGTACACGTCTACACCCTTCTTGTTCAACAGGAGTTTCACGACGTCCTCTCGAGAATACATGGCCGCTATGTGGAGGACATTGAAATTGTCCTGCAAATAGAAGAAAAGGGATTTAATTGAAAAGCATACACAACACTAAAATCACGGTTACGAGATAACTGGCGAAACACAATACTAAGCTTCACAATTTTTGTTAATCTTACTCGCAGTGCAAATTCCAACTACGTTTTAGGTGCATATTTTCGTTGCTTTGGCAGCTGTTTTCATACAGCACCTTTTATCTATTTATAATTACAACTACTGAGCGATTAAATTGGAATATTTCAAGAAAAATTTGGTTGAATTTATCTGTGATAAACACAAAGAAGAGAATGAAATAACTTAGTGGAACAGTGCGCATAATTTATTATACTATTACATACTACATTATACATACTATTCTTTGTGTGTAATATCAAACAATGCGACAAGGCATCAGAAGATGCCCATGTTAAAGTTACAATTACTCGCTACTACTAAGAATGATTGATTCTAAGAGTACAAATAGAGCACAAAATAAAACAAGCCCGGTATGTTTACTATACAAACACTGAGACACAGTTTTAAGCCAAGTAATATTTTNGTAAAACCTCACAAGCTTTGACGAGCTCCGGTGTTTTTAAGAGAAATATGTCCAATATGCTATTCATTCTTGTGGGATTGTTTACTACTTGCGTGAAACTACCCTCCCTCACTATAGTGTTTATCAGATGTTGCACCCTACCTCCAGTCTCTTCTTTTCCTGACCAGTTAACCTGTGGTAAATTCAATCATATAATTTGATGGATATGAAGAAAATAAGAATATTCATGTGTAAGAAACTGTAATTCTTGGAATGAATTTAAATTAATGTGTTTGATGTGAATTCAAATTAATGAAAATTTTTAAACACATTCATGAAAAAACGCTGACCTTCATGATTACTTCATTAAAGAAGAAATCTTTTCACGTCAATGTTCTCAGTGAGTTAGGCAGGTGAAAGAAACACGGTTAAATTGATAATATCGATGGACGGGAGTGAAGTAATGTAGGTTCCAATCAAACGTACAAAATAGACACTAAGTTCTTTCCGTATTACAAAACGTACGCGTTTACAGGGTCTGCTCTAGATTTCAAGCAAAAAATCAACCTTGAAATTGCTTTTAATGATACGCTGAGCTCATGAAAGTTGTCGGTTGATAATTTTTATCTAAAACCGCAATTTCCCTGGTGATTCTCGAGGGAGAATTTTTTCGTTACTGAGCATAAGGTTACATTCCCCACAAAAGTAAAAACAATCACGTACAGGAACTGGTGAACTGAAAAATATGAATTTTTATCTCGCTTTTTTCGCCAAAACAGAGGAAAGCGTTTACGTCCGCGATAGATCAAGCCTTCCCTTAATTATACGGTGCGTGCTTTATAAATAAAGTGACCCACTTCTTGAAAGTCGGTGGGACACACCAACTGATAAGGTCTGCCCGCGAAAAAAAACCAAGGAGGAAAAAACGAGGTTTTGAAGAAGGATTATGCGCTCTTACAGGCATTATTCCTCCCCTTCCCTCTATCGCGACAATAAGGGAGGGGTCTGTGCAACACACGCCGGTGAGTATTTCGCGTTGAGGTATAAAGAAAAGGCGAACGCCTCATTCTTTTTATCTCTGCCCTGTGGAGCTTTTTAAGCGGAGTGATATATGAGTCGCGACCGGTAGTTCATCACGCGTCTGCCGCCAAATCCTCGGGAGTCCTCTTTTTAACCGAATCCTTCAGCGCCGCCTTACGGATACCAGTCGCTCAGGTTGCGGACTTACAGAAGGTCGAAATGTATAATATATAATGCTCTACTCAAGGAGAGGCGAGCCTCCTTTATCGAAAGGTCACGTCTGCCGTTCGGCCGCATGGGAAACCACCAGGTCCCGCTGAGGTATGGCCAACAATTCAAATATTTAAGCATCAAAATTGTACGAAGACAAACTTATTTGGATTCTATGGAAACCTATAGAGAACATTTCCATTCTATGTTCGTTTGGTGTGGTACACGAAATAAGGAATTAAAAATTGAAAACACGTATGTTTCAGGAAGTGACGAAATGAAAGGTTCCCCGCAACTGGTCTTTACTCTGATAAAGCATGCCTCGTGAAACTCCTATATTCTTGTTTTTGGGTCATATTTTCCATGCCGATGCTGCTCATAGAATATTAAACTTAACATTTACTATGCCCTCATGAAAAATCGTTACAAATGTCTTAATTAACCTCGATTAAATAAAACAATTCTCATGGATCGTACATATGTAAAACCAACGTATATTTGTATACTCTAAGCGTATATGAGTAAAAGGCGAGGTTCTAAAACCAGCTAATGCCGGTATAGTTCTAGAACTTAAATATATCGCTCATTCCAATATTCCGCGCTTATTTTGCGTTAAGTAGTCTTTGCAGAAAAAAGTTTTTATTGGCGCAGGGCAAAAGGAAAGGAAAGAATTCCTCGAAGAAATTATGAGAAATTTTAATTTAACGAGT
>KZ309757.1:6856-28686 GCA_000376725.2 Ladona fulva
GCAAATTCACACTTAGCTAAATTCGGATAATGACTGGAAATTCCCGCGTTTGCTTTCTTTCTCTAAAAGGACCATGATACGTATATATATATATATATATCAGGAGAAGCGAATATATATAGGTTATTGTAGTTGATGCATGGAACTCGGTGTATGGAAGGCGGACTGTTGCAGGTGGTACATATATGAAACTAAAGATGAAGCAGAAGGAAGTGACTCACAGAGCCGTCGATTTTTTTTATGTAAAGTCCCAGGTTTGGACACTATGGAAAAAAGCGGACATCCATTCTAGGCAATGGGTTCGATTCTAGAAGGCCCCAAAAACGGTTCTTTTCCCGTTTAAATGCATAGAGCGGATTTTCAAAAGTTCGTTTAGCGAATTTAACGTAAGGATAGAACGTTGAAATTTACGGAGTCGTTAGAATGTTTTTTATCTTCCGTATTCCTGGAAATCTTTTACACTCGTTGCCCCGGGTTCGATGCCAGGTAAATTCTTAATGCAAAATTTCAAAAAATCATTTAGGGTATTTCCTGGAAAAATTAGAATGTTGAAATTTACGACATCGATGGGGAATAAACGCATCTATAGTATGGTTTTTGCTGTGAGGGTCTTTAGTTCGATGCTAGGGCAATTCCTATGTTCAAAATTCATGAATTCATTTTGGGTATTTTGCGTTAGGATAGAAAATCGTAATCTACGGTGTTGTTGGAATAGAACGATGTCTTCCGTATGCCGTAAGGATTTTTCCCTGTGGGCCCAGGTTCGATTATAAGACCATTCGAATGATCGACATTTCAAAAATTCGTTAGGGTATTTCTCGGTAAGGTAGAATATTGAAATTCGCAGTATCGATAGATGTTGAAAAAGTTTTTTGTATTCCCGAAAGATTTTTGTCCTAAAAGACCTAGGTTCGATGCTAGAACAATTCTTATGGACGTATATTGAGCAATTCCTTTTGGGTATTGTAGTTGGTAGATTGCAGTCCGTTTATAGCAGGTGGAGTGTTGCAGTAGGTGTACAATGCCTTAGTTAATCTATCTGTCATTAAGCTTGCAGTGTGCAAGCAATTTTTACTCGTTTATATATATCTTAGTTGAAAGTACGCTTTCTTATGCAGTTTCGTTCATTTCCCTGTAAAGAGCAAAAAATGTTCACTTCTATCCGTATTCTACATTGCAGATGGAAGTGTAGAATTCCGAAATTATTCCATAAACTATTTTGGTTGCAGAGTTATTAAATTACTAATTTTCGGGGTTTCCGCAAATTTGACGAACTTGGACCTATTTGAAGGGTGATATCTTCGTAAAGGAAGGTAGTTTTCGTCATAGGATCGTGAAATCTTATTCCTACTCTTATGTTCCCTATTATTGCAGTAAATTACAAAAAGTGCATTATTCAGAGTAGACTCCTCTCTTCAAGTAGTCTCAATGAAAAATTTTTTAGTGCAACTTTGAGTCGCCATTTTTGGTCGGAAAATACAGAGGGCATCACAGGTAGAACGAAAAAAGTGCCCATTTCTCCGCACCTTAACGGAGTGCTAACTTTGAAAATTTATTTCACTTCGACAGAAGATTTTAATGCAATATCAAAACATTTATCCTTGGCTTAAATAAAATGCTTTAGATTATTTTCATGACACAATAGAAAGTTGCTATCGATTACCGAAACAACTTTTTCTTTGTAATATATGGACGTAAAAATGCAAAGTCGATCTCTTTATAATGCTCTCGGAAGGAGTTATCGCACTTACGTAAAGTAAGTTTGTTTTTATAAATTAGGAATGGAAGGAGTAAAGGAAAATGGTCTCCGTGAGAAATTGGGAACGCGAGCGCAGTGGACTGAGTGATCTTAAGTATGCCTTTTTTCTAATTCCCATCGAAGAGAGCATCGACACTTGGCTGCAGCACCGATCGAAGATGTTGGATTTACATAGCAAAGCTATTAAGCAAGATCGTTGAGGAAAGAAGAGTTAAGGAGGAAAATATTCATTGGAGCACAATTGAAAATGAAATTAAGACTTTCCAAGCGTCTAGCCCGCATTATTATGTTTTTCAGTTATCAGGTGAAAGAATCAATTAGAAATGGATGGAGTGTGGAAGGGCGGAGTAGTCAGTGGCTTTCGAAGGTTGACCTTTTCACCGCCTCCGAGAACAGCAGATGATACTAAGAAAATCTCTACCCACTTGTCCTTAACTTCATTTTTCATAGCAAACAATGTCTTAATGAGACAGAATGTACAGAATTGGGCATTAAGGTTATTTAGTTCATATGAGTACGGGAGGTTTTAAACCAATGCTTCTTTACCAATGCTAGATTTTCTCGGGCCTGAGCAGGCCGCAATGCCATACTGTAAAGTATTCGACGGAACAAGATTAAAGTAAATCATATGTGACGTAACATTCTTACGTAGGTATTCCCAAAGTAAGGATTCTCTTTACCTTCTATCAGCACTCAAAGCTGCATAAGCAAGGAATTAGGCTCATACATCAACTAGCGCACAACTCATTTCCTTCTTATCATTTCCTAAGATTAGATTAAGTACGGATTTGAACTGATTTACAATCTACAGGATATAACACCACATTCCACTGCAAAACTTTGAATCGCTTAACCATCAGAAACACAGGTATTTAAATACATATAATTAAATACAGATATTTAAAAATCATAGCATTTATTCCAATGGCACTGACCTGCTGTAGCCAATCCTCCATCTGTTTTCATAGAAAGAATGTTTTATCTTACATGTATTATCCACCATCTTCTGCTTTCTTCTCCTGTCCCACCTTTAGAGGGGCTCCAAGAGGGTCTTTAGAGGGGCTCCTTTTAATTCTCTTGTTTGTAATGACTAATATTGTTAGAGGAAAAAGACATCTCAAAGCAAAAGAGCTGTCATCCCACTGTTGGAGCCGACAAATAGAGCAAGATCTTCTCCTTCAGTCCCATCTGAGAGCAGAACATTGGATAAAAAGTCATAAATTGGTGAATTTTTCTTTCATTACAATCTCAAGCTGTAAAAAGTATGGAAAAATCGTAGAGGCAATTTTTTGTTTGGTGGGCAGCTGAGAAAAGTCTTGGAGAGATCATGACAGTCTCTCTCCACTAATGTTAAACATTGTCTATCTGATTAACTTTCCTTCATTGTAGAGTGAAAAATAGAGGAAAGAAAAGAAAGTACTCTCTTTGTCCAAAATGCTGACCATTCTTCATATATATTAAGAGAAGGAAACTAGTATTACACCAAAATAATTTGTAGATTCTAGATATACGATCTTCAGCTATGGCAAGTAAAGAAGTGCCGTTTTAAGGTGTAAAGCGCTTATTCAAAATGAAAACACTTCCGTTTAGAACAGACATTTCTACTCAGGAAACACTGAAATTTCTTTTTATAAAATATTCACCTACAACAACAGCACAATATTGGCGAAGATTGAACTTTCTGGACAATCTTTCAGCAATTAACTAATGGTCCTATGGCGTCCGTAAATTTTAATTATATTTAAACTCTCTTGACCATTAAAATATTGCAGTGAAAATTCAAGTTCAAGAGGTGACTCTAGAGAAGAAACAAAAAATTTTATCTATAAGGTATTCATCTACAATTACATCATTTGCAGCATGGTTCCGCGATTTGGAGTCCAATTATCGGCTTGAGATGGCTTTAGCAGGAGCAACGCGTCACCGGAAGTAATATTTTTATAAGTGAAGGTAATGCCCCGAATGTTTGGGAAAATTGCAATGTCACTCCAATATTTAAAACTCGTAATGGAGGCTCCAGCGAATAACAGTCCTTAATCTCATCGAGCGGTACTGGAATAATAATTGATAATTCTTTAATGGGTTTTCTTGAAACTTCCAATTTTATAGTTAGGAATCAATACTGTTTCCGTAAGACTCGATCTTGCGAGTCTCAGCTGGCATTATTAGTACACGATGTCCTAAAATCTGCCGAAAATAAAAGGCAAGTTGACGCGGTATTTTTAGATTTTTGGAAGGCAATCGATAAGGTCCCTCATTATAAGTTATTGTATAACTTGCGGGTATCAATGCAGAAGTAATAATCTAAGATATATAAAGGATATATTTATACAGTAAACTTATGCAAGATTTTCTGACTTTCTGTCCGATGGAGAGCAATGCGTAGCAGTGGACTGCACTGTCTACGATGCCCGTCTATTAACTAAGAATGCGGTCCTCCTTTCGCTAGTCCACCGACTCGGGTCTCCATCAACAGCTATGGGAGTTCCACCGCTAAAACCCCATCACTTCGTGAAAGCACCAGAAAACAAGTTGCTATTACCATCGGCTATTCTGAAAATATGATTTATAACATTCTTAAGAAGAAACAAATGAAACTCCCCTTCCTTGGTGCCATTAGCCACAAACTTTCCTATATATTACCTTATTACTTATATTACTTTCCTATATATTACTACAGTCCAGCCTTTTATACTACACAAAACATAGGAAATATACAACTCAACAACAAGAATAAAATTGAACTCCTCTTGAAATCTGGTATTGACAAATTAGTTTGCAATGATATCAATTTATATCGGTCAAACGGGGCGGTATTTGCAAGCCAGAGTAAATGAGCAAATAAAAAGTTTCAAAAACAAATCGGATGAATCACACTTGGCCAAACACCTAATAAACGAAAAGCATTCGTCAGTTTTCTCTGTCGAATTAACACAACAAAAAGGCACAAAATTGAACATTTTAGAACAAATAGAAATTTTACATCACAAACAAATCAAACACATGCTAATTAATGCACCGATTTATGTTCATTTCACCTTGTATTATGCGTGCCCTTTTCCCCAATTACCCATTTTCCTTTAACCCTAGCGTAATTTCCTTCACTCTGGTTCTCCACTTTTCCCTCACCCTTCCTTAACTTCTTGTGTATATAATCTGGTCTGGACCGAATTAGTGCCTGATGATGACTATGTATTAGTTGAAACCGGTCGTGTTAAGGGAAATATATTGTGAAAATTTTAACACTTTTTTTATTCCTATATGAGATATTTAGTCAAAAATGAATGTACCTGGTTAGAAATCAATGAGAAGAATTTATATAATTTCACCATAAATTTAACTGAAAGTTATGATCCCGGTAATTCATGGGGTCAATAATTCTTTCATCCCGGAATAGTTAAAAATCCCGGCAACGGATTTTTAACTATTCCGGGTGTTTCTCTCCAATTAATTTTTAAAATGCCATTTTATCCTGAAATTCGGGAAAATTCCAATTTTTTACTGGTTAGTAAATTAACCAGTAAAAAACTGGAAATCAATTTTAGCTGTCCGTCATATTCTGGACAGATTGCTTGTTTTGCTGAGTCATCTGAGGGATAGCCACACATTCCTCTGGTTGCTTCTGAGATGAAACTGTCCGTAATCCGAATGTCCGAAATATTGAAATGTCCGTAATGTCAGAAGTGTAATACAAGACTCGCTTATTTTTGAGAAAATATTTTGGGTACTCGTTAGCGATTCTTTGAAAAAAGATATTTATTACGCCAATATTTCTATAACTGCTCAAATTATTGTATCTGTTGCAACAAAATTTCGGAAAATTGATTGATATTTACAAAAGGAATGCTCTGTAAAAATCGACAAGAATTATCCATCGCGAAAGATTGATTGTTTAATTTCTATTCAGAATTAATTCGTCGATTTCACTCTGGAAAATTTATCGGAAAACTTCCTGACCACCACATTATAGATAACGTAGATATATGATTTATATATACGGCGAATTTCTTCGACACATAGTTGAGTCTGCTATACGATTAGTCAATACTATAAAAGGTTTCCGGGCCTCACCAAATATTCGACTGACGCCCAATTTCATGCGTCCTGGTGACGTAGTCTCGCAAGAAGCCCGTGATCATTCTTTTAATTCTACTGCTGTGGAATTTACTAAGAATCTGATTATCTACTACCTATCTTCACATCAACGGAAGCGGGAATAAATGATGAATTTCTTAGTAGATAATTTAAGTGGCATATTTTCTGGGTTCTGTCGAAGGGATCGGAGTAAACGTTAGAGGAATATTGTTGGGTTGGCCACTCTGTCGGAGGCAAACGAGGTAAACACGGTTCCTCCAGCACTGCGTGCGCTGAGGCAGACACGAGGTCGGAGCGATGACAGCGCCTCCCCTCAGAAGCTCTCACTGCCTGCGTCAGTCGCTTTCGAGAGGTAGTGGAGGCGTTATTCCGTTCCAGTGGTTTCGAAGTCGTGTTGGAGTGCCTGATAAACTTCGGAACCGATGTAATGTGTTGTGTTGTGTTTGGTTGTGTTCGGCTGAAAGCAGAGCAATAACCTCTTCGTCAAGGAAAAGAGAAAGTTATTAATGTCCGTGTGCCTTGCATGTGGCCCTAAACCACCCTGAGGTAGTGCGTTTCAGTGTGAATCTTCGTATAAGAAATTGGCGGTGATGAATCGGAGGACGCGTGACTACCGTGTCCCCTATGAAGCTCCGCCGCCGAGATTCACGGATGTTCCCGCTGCCATTTCCTACGGTGAGTTTCCATCTTCTGGTTGCCGCGCTTGACCTTAGCAGCGTCTCCAGCCAGTGTCAGGTGTATCGTTACAGCCGTGATTCGTGATCCGCGCGAAGCCTTCTCATGCTCTGGATTCTTCTTGTTTCA
The DNA here is from genome assembly GCA_000376725.2 of Ladona fulva. Taxonomy (NCBI): domain Eukaryota; kingdom Metazoa; phylum Arthropoda; class Insecta; order Odonata; family Libellulidae; genus Ladona; species Ladona fulva. Next base: position 13,515 of record KZ309757.1, read on the forward strand.
TATTTAAGTGAAAGAACTTATCTCCCAATTAAAACTTGAACGGAGAAATTGCTTTAAATCTAAACTTCGCTTTCTGAGATGGGTTTTTCAAATGGGCGGTTTACTTAATCATAATTATAGCGTGAAATTTAAAACATGTAATCCGTTTTTTATGTTTTGGAAAAGTAAAATGTATTCGGTCGACCAAAGTTTCCCGGTGCCATAGCTCTTGGTGTATGTCCTGAGGCGTTGTGGTGTAAGTAACGTGAAGTTCGAAGTTGTGTATATGTATGTATATATACATATATGACACATAAAAAGGCTGAATGGTGAAGGTGCTGCCAGACTCAGGCGAGTTTCAAGTATTTTTTAGAATGACCGCTTCAGAGACGAGAAACGACGTGAAAAGTAAAAAAAGCGTCTTGCATTTAAGACCAATCACTTGGCTGCATCATACTTTTTCGATATAAGAGCGAGTTAGAAGCTTAAAATTCATCACCTACGATGCTCTGCCCTGTACCTCTTGGCGGGTTTTTGTGCCTTACGGTAAAGAGGCTCATAAGGGGAAGGAAGAACCAACCCAGTTGGAGAAACTTACATCCGAGAAATTCACCAGGAAAGCACTAAATAGTAGATTATCTATAAACCCTATAGGAATTGGCGGACCCAGGGAGTGGGGGGGGGGGCGAAGGAGGCAATGCCCCCCCACTTGGCGACTTAGTAGTTACAGCCATTTGCCCAGAATCTGACAAAGTAGCTTGAATTAAATTTAAATTGTGACGTTTATTCCTACAGAATGGCATATTAAAAGTTGATTGGAGTTGATATCATGAGGAAATTTTCTTAAATAGCACTAGATTGTTTCTAGATGTAACGGACGGTAATAATGACATCCCGAATTCCATCTATGGTATTTGTTTCAACGGAGAAGTTCGAGAAATCATTTGACGGTTAATAAACATTCCAACTCCAAACTGGCACGTATTTCGATGTACAAATATCAATTGCATATGAAAGACTCGACTTTATTCTGATTTCCATATCTGATGACTATTTAATCATTTCCGAATGACAATTACAATGTTCTAATTCGGCATAAAAGCTAAAAATTGTTTTGAAATGTGATTAAAAATACAATGGCATCAGTATTTTCGGATCCTATGGAGTAAGTGCTTCGGACCCAGTTGACGATCGCCATTCGCATTGGGAGTGCGACTCTCACATGGGGAATTCGGCGCCCTTTTGCGAGCGATGGAGACCTTGACGTACGCGTTCTTTGACATTTTCTCCATCTTCGTCATCGCTGAGAATAGTGGCAATGTATGCTCTCAAATTGCACCTTCTCATTCCGTAACTCATAGTGTCGTTTCATTGGGCGGATTCCAATGGCTATTGTTCCAATTGAAGCGGAAACAACGTCGTTTGCTGCTTTCGGTATTGTCTGCCGATTTCGGCGGAGGGATTTTGTCCAAGCATTTTTTTAAATATTGCGTCTAAAAAGCTCTGCGGCGTGACAGGGATTTATGGATGTACGGGTTGATTAGATAGATGTGGATTGTCGATAGTTGATGAACAGTGAGTGTGAAACGTAGACCTCAAGAAAGGAGGACATCAATGAAGACCTTCAAGATGTGGGTATGGCGTAGACTTGAAAGGGTTAGTTGGGTTGCTAGAAAACCAACCACAGATGTACTATTAGAGATGGATGGGGAAGAGAGGGCTTTAATCGAAGTAATTAAGAGGAAATGGTTGGGTCAAAAATTGAGAGAAGAGCGTTTGCCGAAGAATGTAATTGATGGTAGAAAATTCAAAACTTCTGTTAATGTTATGCTGTTTTCTTATCTTATGCATGGATGTTGATGGAAATGTTGATGGAAAAACGTAAAATTTCGAACGTATTCTTAACTGACATTTTAGTTTCTCAAAAATTAATTTATAACGTATTGTTTTAATTTGTGCATTGTCATTATTTAGATACGATTGATTTGGATTTATTTAGCCTGAAGATTTTCTTTAGAATTTTATTATTAAAGAAATGCGGTGTAAATATTATAGAAGAGTGATTTCGTTCTAAGAAAAGAGAGCGATAAAATCGGGGAATTGAAAGGAAGGAGATTTGTTTGAGCAAACGACAGTGAAAAGTAAAACCTTAGCGATGTAGTTGTAGTTAAGTAGATAAAGTAAATGTCGAGAATAAGAGAGGAAAAGTGTGTAAATCAAAAAGAGAAAAACATTTTGGTTGGATAGTTGGCCGGTTAAGAAGAGGGACGGAATGAAGAGTCGCGAAGGCGACGAAGATAACGGAATGAACGTTAAAAAGCAAAATAAGCCACAGACAGATGAAGGAAGACACAGAAGAGAGGAAACATGTTGAGACAGTCCCATGAAATAGGGAGACTTTGAGGGTACGCATTTCAACGACAGTAGTAGTCATTAACACTAAATCCCAATTTATTTATTTCCTGTTTAACTACGAGTACGTATTGGAATGATCGATGACGCAATAAGACCATCGATAATATATTATATTTAATGTTCTTCTAATCGTTCTTATTTGCCGATGGAACTCTAAAGCGCTTAAACAATTCCGCAAAATAGTATAGGCGCAGTTCGTTCGGATTCGTCCTTGGAAAAGAAAGCGGTTCCGACATTCCTTTCGTTCTTTTCTCGAACATCTTTTCTGCATTTCTCTCGCTCGTTTGCGTGTTTGGATGCAATCTACTCTTGTAATCTCGCTGATGACAAACGCATTATCATCAGCGATGAAGTCACGTTTAAGAAAAGAACTGATAATTGAGGCGCCTTCCTCTGGAAATGTTTTCGTTGTCGACGTATACACGATCTCTCGCGTTCTAATTCTTAATCTTATTGAGCCACTCGACAAAGGAGGTTTTCTGCTATTTGGGTCACTCGGAAAACAGCGAAACGATCTTTATTAAAATTCGTTTTTGCGAAGATGAGCGTGACCTCGCTATGGGACGAGTGCTTTTCTGTTTGAGAAATAATCCAATCGGAGCCGATTAGAAAGGTTTAACACCTAAACGCCTTAGTTTATTATGGCTTCCATTAATTTCCCGTGAAATAATTAAGCTGCTCTGATTTGGCTGCTCACTTTAGCTATGCGTGGAATACGTGTCCGTGGAATGGCAAGTTTTTTACTTTTTTCCTGCGATAACGCGCAGTCACTCATTTGTATTTGACGACTGTTTTGATTTGGACAGAACGGATACTGGTCTGAAATGAACTTATAGAGGTGGAAGCAGAACGAGGAAGGCGGTTTATTATGCCAATACGTTCTTTAATAGAACGGATATTAATACAGTCCAGGTAGTAAACACGAAATCGCCGAGTTTTAACATCGCGTTCAGTATTTATCGCACTAAATTCTGGAAAGGGTTAAATGGAAGATGGGACTTTCTAAATCCAATTTCGCCCAATGAAGACATCTGTATTGAAAAGTAGTTTTCAAAATCAGTGGATTTCCAATCCATAATATCGCTTAAGGTTTCTGCTCTTTAAAAATTCTAACAAACAAACGGATAATGTGGCGCTGGTAAGGGGACGGCACTAAAAATCTCTAGATGGTAATTATCCATTTAAAGACCTTATGTTAGAAATATTTGCTAGAATTTATTCTAGAAAATCGGCAAATTGCGAACGCATTTCGATATTTACACGTTTGTTACAAGGAACCGTGTTTTTGAATGTTATACCTCTGTTCGATTTTGTGCTCTTTATTCGGTGTTCATCTGATGGACACCAAATTCCCAGTCATCGCGCTCTTGTGTGTTCTGAATTGAACGTGAATTTCTTAAAAGTAAGCATTTTAGGGAGTGCATTATTGACTAGCGGTTTAATTACTCCACTTTGTAAAAAGAAAAGGTAACGAGAGAAAGTTTAGCGAGTGAAACAAATCAGAAGGTAACGAAATAACGAAATGCTATACAGAAAATCTGGAGAAAGCATAAGTTGAACATGCTCTCCTTAATAACGGCGCGTTATCAACTTTATTAAAATGATGCAAGTATTTAGACATAGTTCGAGATGGTCCTTTCATGTGGCACGCATGCGTTATTCGCTTAAAAATTAAGAGACAATTTAGTGTATTCTGCTAAGTAGTAAATATTATTGATAATTACTTTGCTACGTCACCTTTGACGTAATCAAGTATATCAGTATATTATTCTATGATTTGGCACTATATTAGTCCTTGATATTTATTGCCACTTAAGAATGCCACTCGCCATCACTGGGGTTGAATATTAATGCTTGACCGTGTCTTTCGCCTCCGCCGGAATGTCTTACAGCAGTAATTTTGTATCTTAGGTTCAGCTAACCACTGCGCCAAACGGATCTCAATGATACACTTTAGATCTTTGGCAAAAGAGAGGACCAGTATGTTCCAGTTTTTCCTAACGGTTCGTTGTGTATGAGTTTACAAATCAGCCCAAAATTCGTTAATTTAAGTTCTGATTAACTACTAACGCATCGTAGTTATCGATAGCCATGGTTATATAGTAATTGGGGCAACCTGTTTCAGTTAAATAAATTATTATTATTAGCGTGCGCGGCGGCCTATCCCAAGTTCGATTCCGGTCTGGTGGTCTTGGGCCCATGACGTTTTCTTCCTTAAATTTTATTTCTTTACGTGAATGCTTCATCAATTTTATCGTCACACTGAGGAACAACTCTTTGCTATTTTTACGTATGATTTATTTTTTGCTGAATAATACTTATAATCTATCCAGTAAATAAATTATTCATCGACGGCGATGTTTTCAACGCAGATTCATTACACTTGTTGTATTTGGAATCACTTTCCCAATTTCTAACCACGGGTTCGCTTTGAAATGAAAGAGGGTAAGAAAGGAGCTCCGAGGGTAATTTTACTGCCGAAACAGACCAAAGCCGAGAATGCAGTTTTCGAATATTTTCTTCTTTAAATTTAAAATGAATTCCTTAAAAATTCCATCTGCGGCGTAGACTTGAAAGGGTTAGTTGGGTTGCTAGAAAACCAACCACAGATGTACTATTAGAGATGGATGGGGAAGAGAGGGCTTTAATCGAAGTAATTAAGAGGAAATGGTTGGGTCAAAAATTGAGAGAAGAGCGTTTGCCGAAGAATGTAATTGATGGTAGAAAATTCAAAACTTCTGTTAATGTTATGCTGTTTTCTTATCTTATGCATGGATGTTGATGGAAATGTTGATGGAAAAACGTAAAATTTCGAACGTATTCTTAACTGACATTTTAGTTTCTCAAAAATTAATTTATAACGTATTGTTTTAATTTGTGCATTGTCATTATTTAGATACGATTGATTTGGATTTATTTAGCCTGAAGATTTTCTTTAGAATTTTATTATTAAAGAAATGCGGTGTAAATATTATAGAAGAGTGATTTCGTTCTAAGAAAGGAGAGCGATAAAATCGGGGAATTGAAAGGAAGGAGATTTGTTTGAGCAAACGACAGTGAAAAGTAAAACCTTAGCGATGTAGTTGTAGTTAAGTAGATAAAGTAAATGTCGAGAATAAGAGAGGAAAAGTGTGTAAATCAAAAAGAGAAAAACATTTTGGTTGGATAGTTGGCCGGTTAAGAAGAGGGACGGAATGAAGAGTCGCGAAGGCGACGAAGATAACGGAATGAACGTTAAAAAGCAAAATAAGCCACAGACAGATGAAGGAAGACACAGAAGAGAGGAAACATGTTGAGACAGTCCCATGAAATAGGGAGACTTTGAGGGTACGCATTTCAACGACAGTAGTAGTCATTAACACTAAATCCCAATTTATTTATTTCCTGTTTAACTACGAGTACGTATTGGAATGATCGATGACGCAATAAGACCATCGATAATATATTATATTTAATGTTCTTCTAATCGTTCTTATTTGCCGATGGAACTCTAAAGCGCTTAAATAATTCCGCAAAATAGTATAGGCGCAGTTCGTTCGGATTCGTCCTTGGAAAAGAAAGCGGTTCCGACATTCCTTTCGTTCTTTTCTCGAACATCTTTTCTGCATTTCTCTCGCTCGTTTGCGTGTTTGGATGCAATCTACTCTTGTAATCTCGCTGATGACAAACGCATTATCNTCAAACAGAACAGGAAAAAAATCCAGAATTTCTTTGAAATATAACATATTCGTTTTTTATGCAATTATGGTAGTAAAGATCCAAAAGCTAAACACAGTAAATTCCTGCAGCAATTCCATTCAATACTGAAAAACATTCAAAGAATTTTGACTTACTATATATTTTTACGCAAATGTCGCAACAGCGCCCGAATATCGCCCGTTTAAAATGCACGGGCCAATGCATTTTAAATGGTGTCTTCATGATGATGAACCGAGTATAATATGGAGGTAATTCGTCATTTTTATCTGTATATATGTATATCTATAAATTTCATCTGAGAAGCGAAAATAATTAATAATCTAATTTCGTGGAAATTACCGAGTTAGTATATATAATAACTGCTGAGGTCTCTATTCTGCTTAGGTTGAAATAAGAAATTTTTTTGCTTGGTGCTTGGAAAAATCAACAAAATATAAAATTCATAGACCCCTTTGTGTCCTTCCTTTAATCTGCCGAAAGGCGGCTTACAGGGCATTCATATCGATGTTTATGTCAAGATGAAATCTAAGTCTCTTCGTCAAAAATTTCTTTATACCGTGTGTTCGCGTCATACCCAGCATGTTGGGAGGTATTTGTCACAGTTGCAATTAGCACTATGGAATTGGCTTTAAGGAATACAAAATTGGAAAATCAATATCTCATACATGTTATAAACCTACGTAAGTATCAGAGTAACTGTTAAAGAAAGTAATGCCTGAAAATGGTCGTTGATTTTGTACCGATGGAAAGAACGGTATTCAGCGTGATAAAGATGAAAAATGTCTAGGTGGAAAGACATATTTGTATGATTTTTATTTCAAAATTGAATAAATTCCGGCATTCGATTTATCGTATAATGCTAACCTGGAATGATTCTTTTGTCTAACTTTTTGCGGCATTTCGCAACACCGTGCCATGCTCTGTTATGTACTACACAAGTAAATGTGAAATGTTCAATATTAGTAACGGGATGAAGCAAAGTTAGAGAGCTCAGAGTATTTGAGGATAGCTCATGAATTATAAGTAATGCGTCACCTCTTTCCCGGCGACAGGGAAGTTGCGTTGTCAGCCGTTTCATCCGCAGACTCGGTTGACTGATCACCCTTCGATCACCACTGATGGCGCTCTTTGGGTTATTGTGCTTCGCTATCGACGCACCAACTAAACCATACTAAGAATATTGTGCTTAACATTTTTCCAAATTGATCCCGAAAATAATGCTATAATTCTAAAAGTTGTCGGAAAAAAAATAACTCTGCGTGTTCTAATAAACCACGAAATGATTTCCGAGGTTAAATAGGAAATCATTCCCTGCAGAAGATCGGTTTGGTCATCCTAACTTATATCTATGACTTTGATAAAGTTAAACAAATGTCATATTTAATATTAAGTAGCTTAGGCGTATATTCTGTGATATTCATTCGCGATGATCTTTGCTGGACCGCCATGGGCAGTCTCCATAACTGAAGCTCAAAGTTCTCCCGAAAATGGTTCCTCAGTTGCCAAAATGCTTCTTGACAACCTTACAAAGAGCAGCCACGGTTGTATGTTCGCCAACTAACACTTTTTGGAGCTTCTTTATAACTCTAATGTAGTACAAGCAGATGAAAAATTGATCGAATCAATAGCGCTGCTCTTGTTTCATTATTTCTCAAACAAATTCAGCAAACAAAGCAGAAGTCGGTCTAATTCTCTTGAAATATTTTAAATAAACTGGATTTTAGGGTGAACTCAGTTTATCGTAAAACAAAAGTCTGAAAACCGCTGCAACGGAGCCCATCTCGTAACTGAGATCGCATTAACGATGTTTAGCCTAAGAGAGGATGGAATCAATAAATTTTTCCAATAAAACTCAAATTTTTCCATAAAGTATGCTTTGTGCGGATTATAGAGAATTTATTTTGAGCACTTCCCAGAACGATAAAGAATTGATAATCGAGATATTGTCATTATGGGAATGCCAGGAATGCAATAATGCAATGCAAATTGATTTATTGTCCTGAAATAGTACACAGCTGTCGAACAGTGTAGTGAGATGAAAGTTACCTAAGAGCTATTACTTGCTCCTGAAAGATTCTTTCAATATGGTCTTGGGTTCGTTTCCAGACTAATATGAAAAGCTCCTGTAAGAATCGACTGCTACTGACTCGACTGATTATCAATTCTTTATCGTTCTGGGAAGTGCTCAAAATAAATTCTCTATAATCCGCACAAAGCATACTTTATGGAAAAATTTGAGTATTTGGGCCTTCTGGGATCGAAGCTATGATTGATGTCTCACTTTTCTTCGGGGTTGGTACTGATACCACATAAAAGTACCAAGTCAAAGACACTTGTAGTTACGGCTGAGACTCCATAACCTACGTGTAGCAGTACAATATATACTGGAGTACCTACCTAACGTACATTTTAATAAATGTTGACGAGAAAGGTAAAGAATGTCTGGGAGGTAAGACGATGAAATTAAATAGCAGAAAAATTTAATTGTTTGTGAATAAAAGGGATAAAAATTTTTCTAGGTGGAAAATTTCGCTATATCTATGGCAATGCACGTGTGTTACGTGGTTGCCTAACTTCGATTTTCAGTTGCAAATTTTGCATAAACAAAGGCGCATTGAGTTGAATGGCCGGACACGTGTCTGGTATTTTGGTGCAAGGAAAGTGTCCTGAAATTTTCGTGTAAATCCGTGTTCCACAAACCTGACGTGCTCCTTGTAAGATCTGATACGACGTCTAGTCGCATCAGCCGCCGCGACTGAAAGTAAGTTCACCGCATTTTATGCTTGAAAAATGGATGAATTGAAACTGATTGAGTTGGTGCGAGCCAACACCCAAGCTTATTCAACAGTAAACATTATCTGTACAACGACATCAGTGTCAGGGATAATATCAGGTTGGGATTTTCTGAAATATGAAACAGCCAGGTGCGTAGAATATTATACTTATCATAAATCATTTGCAACTTTCTTCTTTCTCAAGAAAATTGAAAAGAAAAATAAACAAATGTTGATTTTCATTCTTACGTATCTGCTGCTTCACTTTACTTTAAGACTGTCTTCCTAGGCCGCTTTTAATACCTGACAAATGTTATTGAACTGGAAACGTTCCGTTCAAACGGAAACCAACATGGAGAAGGCATACGACAGGGTTTGGCGGTATAAAATTTAAAATACTCTGCACAGATGGGTCACAGGAGTAAATTACCTTCATTTATTCAAAATTTTTTAACTAGTCGATTTTTTTAGTATTAAAATTCATAAATTTTTATCGAAATCTTACCAATAGAAAAACAGAATCCCCAAGGCTCAGTACTTAGCGTCACTTTGTTTTTAGTGGCAATAAATGGCATCGCAAAATGCTTAACCACACAAAATCGACAAAAACGTACTCGGTTAGATAAAATCGTTTCTTTAAAAAGCAGATCTCAGCGGGCTGCGTTGGACGGAATTTAATCTGTAGAAGTACGTTCTGTAGGGAAGCATTTTAAGACCGATTATGTTCCTCATTTACATTAACGACCTAGTGAATAATGTAAAGAGCAAATTTGGATTATTTGCGATTGATACTCTCATATATAGAGAGATTGTATCAGAAGATGATAGCAGTACCCTTCAGAGCGACCTAAGCGTAATATCAAGTTGGTGGGTGTATTAACATGCGAAGAAGTGCGTTGCTATGACTTTCACGCGTTTCACCAACGTTATTAGCGAAAAATACCAAATTCCAGGATATCCTTTAGAGGTCGTGCGTCGAAATAAATACCTAGGAGTTACACTCAGCAGCAGTTTATCGTTCAAGGAACATATTCGCGATTCTATAGGAAACGCAAATAGAATGCAAAGATTAATAATTCCGCTGCCACACGCCGAAAGGCGGCTTGCAGGGTACTAATGTACATCTACATCTACATAAGTACCCTGCAAGCCGCCTTCCGGCGTGTGGCAGGGGGTGTAAACACCAAGAGTAGAATTACTTCTTTAACTTATTATTATCGCGTATCGTTCGCGGAAAAAAAGAGTCTCTAAAACGACTTGTCCTCGCGTCTATTTCTCTTATTTTACGCTCACTGTCGGATCGGGCAAAGTAGCAGGGGGGTCGCATAATATCAATTACGTCATCCGAAAATGTATTTCCTCTGAATTTATCTAACAATCGCAGCCTAGCTTCTAATCTCCTTTCTTTCAAGGATTCCCAACCTGCGTCTGTGAGCATTTGCGTTACACTTGCTTCTCTATCGTAGCACTTTTTAACAAAACGTATCGCCTTACGCTGCACTTTCTCGAGTTCGCGAGAGTTCGTTTCATCCGCTGGGTCCCATATACTCGCCGCATATTCCAGATGGGGCCTAACTAACGTAAAATAGCATCGCTCTCTAACCTTTTCATCGCATCTACCTACAATACGCTTTATAAAACCGAGCTTTTTAGTTGCTTTACCGCATATTTTTCGAATGTGTGTGCTCCAGTTTAAGTTATTGGTTAGGGTGATTCCAAGATATTCTACTGAGTCGACTACATTTAAATTCGTTCCACTAATTTGGTACGGGCGGTTCTGACTCAATTGTTTCCTTTCGAAGAAATTTACTACAGAGCATTTATCTACATTAAGATCTAGCTGCCATTTTTCGCACCACATTTGTATATGAGCTAAGTCGTTTGAGAGTGAAGCACTATCTTCGTCACTTGATATTTCTCTATATATTACCGATGTAGAACAAGTAGAACCCTGAGAGGATGCCCATCTAGAGTTAAAGAAATTGCGTACTTTTCCCTCATTCGACCAAGTCTTGAGTACTATTGCGCGGTCTGGAATTCACACGAAGTAGGTTTAGTCTCAGATTTAGAGATGGTTCAATGTAGAGCAACCCGTTTTGTCAGTGGGGATTTAAGTTTCGACAGTAGCGTTACGGCTATGATAAAATCACTCGGGTGGAACTCACTGCAGGAGAGAAGATCTGTTTACATACGAAAGCTTTTCGAAAAATTCATCGGTGCAGAAGTTTTAGGTGAAGTAAAGGGTATTAATATTCCGGGAAACAGCGAGCGCGATCTTTGGGATGCGACGACCAAGCGTTACTTTTTGTCGTTCTTTCCGAATAACATCAGAGAATATAATAGGGTAGATTAGGTAAGGTGTCAATACACCCCCTGCCATACCCCAATGGCGGTTTGCAGGGTAAAAATCTGAATCTAAAATCTAAATTCACATCCCACCGATTCTCCGTCTAGGGGGTAGGAACTTAACATACTCTACCTCAATTTGCTTCTTGGCTACTTGATTGCCACCTCAATTGGCGTGAGCACGTAACCGAATTAAAAAATAAATGTTGTAACATTTGAAATATTTTAAGATTTTTAAGCAAGTCCAGTTGGGGCGGATAATAGCTCCCTCTATAACGGACATTAGTAAGATCTCGGTTGGACTATGGATGTACCATCTACTCTTCCGCACAAAAATCACATTTAAGGACTATGACCCACTCATACCTTTTTACAGAAGACAATATACAACCCTACTGCAACGAATTCGACTGTCCAATCAGTATCCAACACCCTCTGCTGGAATGCAATAAATACGAAACGATTCTAAGAACACACAACGTAATTATACCTGAACAAATAGGGTTCGTCGAGAAACATGCAACAGCACACCAACTTCTCAACCTCACTAACACCATTACACAAGGCATTAATTTTGGAAAACACACAACACAAGTTATTTTTCTCGATGTAGAGAAAGCATTTGACAAGATTTGGCATTCTGGCCTAATCCACAAACTTAAAATACTTAAATTTCCAAACTACATTACAAAAATCATTGAATAATTCCTACACAATAGACAGATCAAAATAAAAATTGGCAATACACATTCCAATACACACTCTTTCTGCTGTTCTCCCACAAGGCTCCACACTGAGCCCTATACTGTTTAATTGTTATGTTAATGACATTCCAAGAACAGCAAAGGTAAAAAACCTACTCTTTGCTGATGATACAGCCTTTGTCGCCACTAGCAATCAACCCGAGACTGCATCAAATAGGCTAAACATCCATCTTAATAAATACAGGAGATGGTGCAACAAATGGAAAATCAATGTCAATGCCAGCAAAAGCCAACACATGCACTTCAACATCTTCAAATCAAAAAATCACACACTGCCAATTACCTTAAACAAACACATCATACCAAAAACCGACTCACACACTTTCCTTGGAGTAACTCTAACGTCAAAACTATCCTGGAGCAAACATACCCTTACAACACTTGCCAAAGCTAATCACAGACTTAACTTATTAAAACCCTTACTACACCAAAGAAATAACCTCTCACCAGACACAAAATTACGATTACTACATATATTAATCACTCCAATACTTCTTTATGCATGCCAAGTCACCTTCAACACCACCAAAACCAACCTAGAAAAATACGAAACCTTCTATAACAAAGGTATCCGAGCAGCCACTAACAGCAATAAATTGGTTCGACTAAGCGAGATTAAAAAATACCATAATTTAACCACTATTAGAGATAAGGCAAAGAAACTTGTACAAAAATTCCATAAATGAATGGTTCTTGTCAATAACCTAATTGTTCAAAATCTATGGTGCTCTGCTCCGAAGAAAAAAGCAAAAAAAAGAAGATTGTTAAGTACTAACAACATTCTTAAAATACTAAAACAACTCAAAAAAAAATATATATATAGAAAAAAGAAAGTGAAACAAAATTTCATTAACAAAAAAGAAAAAAATATATAGAAAACTCAGCAAAAATCAACAATAATAAGAGATTTAAAAAAATGAAACAAAAGAAACCATAATGGGAGCAACACCTAAATTAGCTCATAAGTATAAATGTGTAAAATTATGATAATTCTATAAAGGTGTATCATTGTAAATATTTCTACTAGGTCTTAAATTGGTTAAGTTTAGAGATAAATATTACACCCCCCTTTTAAGAGCCCCTTTCTTACCTTAATGTAATCAATACATTTGTTCTCCCCTTCCTAACATACGCCGCCAGAGTTTGTTTTAACACCAGTAAATCGAACAAAGAAAATTGAAATTTTTTATAATAAAGCAATAAGAACCGTAACCACTACCAATAAACTTATATCCTTAAAATAAATCAAAGCATTCTACAACCTCACAACAGTATCAAATCTGGTAGCCAAAACTATAAAAAAAATTCAACTTAAATCTTTCTAATATTGACAACCCCCTTTTAAATACAATCTGGAATTATAACCCTAGAGATGGAGGAAAAAGAAACGAGTTAAAGTCCCAAAACTAGTAATATGCAATTTCAATTTCACCCATACAAACGCAAGAAAAAATCTAGGAAAATAAAATAATACCTGCCTGACCACGGATGCCTCCGAATCCGACTAACCTAATGTAACCCATCCAAACCCTATTATCCTCTGAACCTTCTAAATCCATAAAACCAACCTCACCTGCACTTCAGCAAGGCTCTTCAGCATATTTCCCCGCCTAACCTCTGTGCCACCCGCTGCACCGCCAATAAAGTGCAATTGCACATTTGGCTATTTGGCGCACCGACCACAGAAGATGATAGCAGTATCCTTCAGGCGACCTAAGCGTAATATCAAGTTCATGCATAGGTTGGCAGCTTGACTTAAATGCGAAGAAGTGCGTTGCTATGTCTTTCACGCGTTCCACTAACATTAGCGAACATTACCAAATTATCCTTTAGAGTTCGTGCGTCACAATGGTTCAACGTAGAGCAGCCAGTTTTAGTCGATGGAGATTTCAGGTTCGACAGTAGCGTTACCTCCATGATAAAATCACTCGGGTGGAACTCACTGCAGGAGAGAATATCTGATTACCAACGAAAGCTTTTCGAAAACTTCATCGGTCCAGAATTTTTAGGTGAAGTAAAGATATGTATTGTGATTACGGTGAACAGCGTGATCTTCGAGAGGCGACGATCAAGTGTTACAAGGAAATGATCGTTAAAACGTAAAGTTACTTCTGGTCGTTCTTTCCGAATAGCATCAGAGATTCTAATAAGGTAGATTAGGTAAGGTGTTTATACACCCTCTGCTATACCCCACTGGCGGTTTGCAGGGGAAAAATCTGAATGTAAAATCTAAATCCACATCCCCCCAATTCTCCGTCTTGGGGGTAGGAACTTAACATACGCTACTTCAATTCGCTTCCTGGCTACTCGATTGCTACCTCAACTGGCGTGAGCACAGAACAGAGTTAAGAAATAAATGTTTGAAATTTTACTTTAAGATTTTTAAGCAAGTCCATATGGGGGGCGGATACCGGGCATTGGTAAGGTCTCGGTTGGACTACGGATGTACATACCATCTACCCCTCCGCACAAGAGTCACTTTTAAGGACTATGACCCACTCATACCTCATTACAGAAGAGAATATACAACCCTACTGCAGTGAATTCGACTGCCCAATCAGCATCCAACACCTTTTGCTAGAATGAGATAAATACGAAGCGATTCGTAGCTAGTTGGGAATCAGAAGAGACATGGCCTCAGCTCTAGGAGACGACACAATACCCAGAGTACTGAAATTTTTTAGGCAAAGTGGGCTCTTTGCCCACTTTGTGGGCAATAGGCATGAGTAGCATTCTACACCATTTATATTTGAAACTATTAATTTTAATCACCTACCCTACCTTAAAACTAGGTTAGCACTAGGGCCATTCCATGTCAAGTGGACCAATGTGGAAGTGGACCGATTTCAATGAAATTTTGTGTGAACATAACCTCATATCCTCTATGAACATTTCCCAAGTTTTACATCCATCGATGAAATATTTGCTGAGATATAGTCATATGTTTGACCCCCTACCGCAGCCTTCTACAGTTAGACAGCGATTTTTAGCAAGTTTGAGACACGTTATCTCACGCAGTATTCCGTTGAGTAAAACCAAACTTGGTATTCTTATACAACCTATGTTGCTCTATTAAACAAAATAATAAGAAATCTTTTATGAGCGAAATCTGCGAAGAAAATTTGAAGCAAAATCGGCCCAAAAAATTATGGCTCGAAAAAAATTTAAAGTTTGGCATTTTATATCTTTTGAAAT
>KZ309758.1:0-21136 GCA_000376725.2 Ladona fulva
TGTGAACATCACGCGATATATCGATAATTATTTTCGAATAGAAGCAGTTTTATAAAAACTTGTCCCTGTACCCATCTGGAATATGCGGCGAGTATGTGGGACCCAGCGGATGAAACGAACTGTCTCAAACTCGAGAAAGTGCAGCGTAAGGCGATATGTTTTGTAAAAACGTTCTAAGATAAGGAAGCAAGCGTAACGCAAATGTTCTCAGACGCAAAAAAACGATACGCGATAATAATAAATTAAAGAAGTAATTCTACTCTTGGTGTTTACACCCCCTGCACATACCGTAAGGCGGCTTGCAGGGTACATATGTAGATGAAGATGTATCAACCTTTCTTATTTATTTCGCCGTAGAATATACCGAAACTTTGCGAATCCTTCTTTTATTTATTTATTTAGATAATCTTACAAATAGAACAATGTTCCGGTGGTAAGATTTGGACAAAGTAATTTCCACACTCACCTAAAAATACAACACAAAACAATGACCCTGTCGGATACACTAATACTGTTGTTAATCATACAATAATAATACAACATACACAATTAATCAAATCAAATTTAGCTCTCCAAAGTTCATCACTTAGATGAAGTCTTTCACCACTCTACGATTTATCCAAGCACAGCTGCCCAAACCATGAACAAAAAAACTTATCTGTTTATTTACTGCCACAGTTAATATAGTCTGGTGGCAGCGTTATACAATGCAATAGATACAGTAAACTAAAACAACAATCTTACAATATTTTATAGTAATTTAAAGCAAATTTTTCTGAAGTCTTTTCTGCTTTTCGGGTAGGGTTTGAAGGCCTCTTCAGGTAACATATTCCAGTCTTTTACTCCTCTATTTATAAAAGAATACTTCGCGATATCTGTTCGTTGTTTCCTAAGCTTAAACTTATGTTCATGATCCCCTCGAGCAATATAATGTGGTTCCTCTATCCTGTCCTTTAATTCTGTCCATGCCTCTCCTCCGTTTCTTACCTGAAATATGCCTACTAATCGATTAATCCTTCGCCTTTTTTCCAGTGATTCCCAACCGAGCGTCTCCAACATCTCTGTAACGCTGTCTTCTTTCTTATGTCTCCCTAATGTATATCTAGCTGCTTTTCTTTGTACTTTCTCTATCTTTTTAATGTTAAGTTTATCATGAGGATCCCATACGTTGGTCGCATATTCTAGTAGCGGTCTTACTATTGTTTTATATGCTAATTCTTTCGCGTTCCTACTACTACCCCTTAGATTTCTCATCACGAAATGTAAATTTTTAAATGCTTTTGAAATAATTTTGTTTATATGAGTACTCCAGTCCAAATTTTTCGTTAGTATAACCCCTAAATATCTGCATTTATTTACTTTTGGAATTTTTTCACCGTTTAATTCATAGCTAATCTCTCTCTCTCTCTCTTTCATTTTACTTGTAAATTTAATATAATTACTTTTCTTCGCGTTTATCATCATTCCATTCTTTGAAGACCACATTTCAACTCTTAGAATGTCATCTTGCAGTATTTTACTATCTTCCTTACTATTTATTTCTCTATAAATTATACAATCGTCAGCAAAAAGCTTGATATTCGATTTCATTCCCTTCGCCAAATCATTAATAAAGATTAGGAATAGTAAGGGCCCTATTACGCTTCCCTGGGGTACCCCTGACGCTATTTCAATCTTCTCTGATAACATCTCACCTACTTTTACTCGTTGAAATCTACCAATCAAGAAGTTTTGCAACCAGCTTTTAATCTTCTTCTCTATATCCATTTCATCTATTTTTTCTACCAACTGATGATGCGGTACTATGTCAAATGCCTTCGAAAAATCAATTACAATGGCATCTACTTCCTTCTGCAGATCTAGTAAGTCTGATATATCTTGAAATAATCCCAGCACCTGCGATTCGCATGAATATTCTCTTCTGAAACCATGTTGATATTTATTCAGCCACCTTGTATCCTTCCAAAACCTTCTTAAATAATCAGCTACCAATCTCTCCATTATTTTGCATGTCACTGACGTCAAACTGATCGGTCTGTCATTTTCTACGCTTGTCTTGATTCCCCCTTTATGAATTGGTATGATCGTTGCCTTTTTCCAGTCTTTCGGAATAGTGTTATTATTTAAAATTTCTTGAAATAAAACTTTTAGGTATCGGACAGCTTCAGTTGATCCCAGTTTTAGTAACTCTCCTGATATACTATCAGGACCGCACGATTTGTTTTTCTTTAATCTTTCTAGTTGCTTCCTGATCATCTTGTCTATGATAACGAATAGCTTTGCCCGCCAGGTAGCATCTTTACCGGAAAATTCCTTTCCGTTTATGATCTGTTTGACTTTAACATTCTTGCTCGTTCCGTACGGATTGACTAGTGGTTTATGGAATATACTTGAATACAATTATTCAAACAGTTCGCCTTTTCAGTGTCATCAGTTATTCCATTCCCTTTTGTATCTTTGATCACGACAATCTTCTCTTTGCTGTCGCTTTTTTTCCTAATATTGTTAAAGAAATTTCGATTTCCGTCTTTTTCCAAGATATTAATCATGAATTTGTCTTTCGCTTTCTTTTTCTCTTCATTTAGCAATTTTAGATTACTTTTGTATTTCACCTGGTTATATTCGTTGAGATCTCTAGTTTTGAGTGTTTTTCTAATTCTTCTTTTCAAAGCTCTTATTTCTCTGTTATAGTATACTGGATCTGGATTGCTTTTAAGCACCTTTTTAGGAACGTATCGTCTTAACCCTTCTAAAGAATGTTTAAGCTCTGCCCACATTTCTTCCACACTTTCTCCTTTTCCAGTCCAAATTGGGAAATTTATGCTAAGTTATTCCTGAAAACCTAATCCATTTCCCTTACTGTACTGCCATATTTCTGTTTTCGGTGGGTGTTTATCTGCTTTCCCATTCGTCCATTGCAACTCTAATATTACTGCTTGGTGGTCACTAATCCCCTCAATAACTTTTACATCTAACATAAGCGAAGATGGTCGAAGTAGAAAAACATCGAGGACATTTGCGCCCCTCTTCGGTCTTTCCACTACCTGCGTTATATATTTCACTCAATCCATAAATACATTTTCTCTGTATTTATCTAGTATTCAAAACCTAGCCTCAAATCTATTTTTATTTATCGACTCCAAATGGTATCAGAGAGTATTCCCGTAAAGGTGACCATTTAATTATTCAATTTTGTCAACTTTCGGCGATTCTCCTTGCGCTATCTCGCGTACTAATTTGTCTGCGTTAATGTTTCATCCCTGTGATAGTTCAGACTTACTCTATAACATAGAAAAATGTCTCATTCTCATCAAACTCTCAAGATTTTATGATTTTATTAACACATGATTACCTATTCCTTTTGTGAAACCGAGGTTTTCTAATAGCTTCATTCGGAAATGTAACCGCTGAAAAAAGATACCGCTTTATTTCGTTTGCACAAGTCATTATCTTTTGGGAATCCCGACACAAACGCTTCCTTCTTAAGGTCCTATAGGGAAGATTTTCCACAGGGTAACAACGGTTCTTTAATGAACCATCAAAATGTTATTTCATGTCAATGCAGTGATTAGCAGTTCAAGTCGAATGTAAAGAAGTGTATAGCTATGTCCTTTTTGAGTCCTTCAAATATAACATGTGCACCGTATCTCATTTCAGCACATCAATTATTAAAAACCCTAAAAGATTAAATGCGTAAGAACAGTCCGAGTTCAAAGAATATATTAAAATTTCGGAAGNAAAATACAACACAAAACAATGACGCTGTCGGATAACTTTAAAAATTTTGAAAAATCAATTTTCTGAAAATGCGAATTTCTAGTATTTGACATGCTATCCTGGTAGATTTCGTCCTCCTGAACACGAATCCGGCGTTCTTTTCGCTCTAGCTCTTCTAGAAAAATCAATTGTCTTCCCTGAGCGTATTAAGAATATTTCGAATGACGAGGGTTTTGGCGACCATAAAGGCGTAATCATAGATATCGATATCAAATTAAGCAAACATAAAAAACCTAAACGTAATATCCATCTCTTTTTCAAACCGAACTTCGAGGAATTTAACGAAAAATTAAATACCGATTTCTGCTCATTTAAGTCGCGCGTATCAGAAATGTCCTCCGAAGAAACTTGGAAAATTTCCTCGAGATTATGCACAATTACATAGAAATTTATATACCATCAAAATATTCTAATCACGATTCCGAACCTAGATGGTATGATCGCGAGGTTAGAAAGACTCTTCGCAAACAAAGAGCACTGCACGGGAAATTAAAGGCCATAGAGGGAATAAACCAGTCTGATTCGAGTCCAAGAAAAGCATTACTGCTACAGAAACATAAGAAAGCGAAATCCGACACCAAGCATGCTATGCGTAACGCCCTCAGCAATTTTAAGAAAAAATTTCTTGGGAAATGCTTAGAAGAGGACCCCAAATGTTTCTGGTCCTACGTTAGAGATGTACAGGGAAAGATACAAACGGTAAGCTCGTTGAGAGATAGCGACGGAAATGTAACTTGCGATGCGAAGAGGAAAGCGAATATATTAAATATCTTTTATCAAAGCGTATTCACGGGCGATAGTTCCAGAGATACCCTTCCGGAGATTAATACGCTCTCGTCAATGGAAAGTATATGCTTTACTGAAGATGGAATTGCAAAACTCTTACGTAATATTAAGCCAAACAAATCGCCAGGTCCAGAGGGTATTCCGGCTAGAGTATTGAAAGAAATGGCAGAAAGCGTCGCCCCTTATCTCAAAATTATATTTACCAAGTCCATGCGCGAAGGTAGAGTCCCAGTAGATTGGAAGTCAGCGAATGTTACGCCCGTTTATAAAAGTGGATTGAGGGAGAACCCAGGAAATTATAGGCCTATCTCATTAACTTCACTCTCCGGAAAAGTAATGGAGCACGTCGTTGTTAGCTCACTTATGAAGTTCTTAGATAGCAATCGTTTCCTCAGTAAGAACCAACACGGATTTAGAAAGAACCGATCATGCGAAACCCAACTAGCTCTATTCGTCCACGATATCTTAAAGTCTGCCGAAAGTAAAAAACAAGTGGACGCTATTTTCCTTGACTTCAAGAAAGCTTTCGACAGGGTCCCCCACTACAAATTAATTTACAAACTAAAATTAGCAGGTATCAACAAGGAAATAATTGAATGGATAAAGAATTTTCTACACGAGAGAGAACAGCAAGTGGTACTTGATGGCGTTAGTTCGAATAAAGTCAGAGTCACTTCAGGCGTACCCCAAGGCAGCGTAATCGGACCTTTACTCTTCCTCATTTATATCAATGACCTAAGCGACAAGATCGATAGCAATGTGAGGATATTTGCGGATGATTCGGTAATATATAGAGAAATATCAAGTGACGAAGATAGTGCTTCACTCTCAAACGACTTAGCTCATATACAAATGTGGTGCGAAAAATGGCAGCTAGATCTTAATGTAGATAAATGCTCTGTAGTAAATTTCTTCGAAAGGAAACAATTGAGTCAGAACCGCCCGTACAAAATTAGTGGAACGAATTTAAATGTAGTCGACTCAGTAGAATATCTTGGAATCACCCTAACCAATAACTTAAACTGGAGCACACACATTCGAAAAATATGCGGTAAAGCAACTAAAAAGCTCGGTTTTATAAAGCGTATTGTAGGTAGATGCGATGAAAAGGTTAGAGAGCGATGCTATTTTACGTTAGTTAGGCCCCATCTGGAATATGCGGCGAGTATATGGGACCCAGCGGATGAAACGAACTCTCGCGAACTCGAGAAAGTGCAGCGTAAGGCGATACGTTTTGTTAAAAAGTGCTACGATAGAGAAGCAAGTGTAACGCAAATGCTCACAGACGCAGGTTGGGAATCCTTGAAAGAAAGGAGATTAGAAGCTAGGCTGCGATTGTTAGATAAATTCAGAGGAAATACATTTTCGGATGACGTAATTGATATTATGCGACCCCCCTGCTACTTTGCCCGATCCGACAGTGAGCGTAAAATAAGAGAAATAGACGCGAGGACAAGTCGTTTTAGAGACTCTTTTTTTCCGCGAACGATACGCGATAGTAATAAATTAAAGAAGTAATTCTACTCTTGGTGTTTACACCCCCTGCCACACGCCGGAAGGCGGCTTGCAGTGTACTTATGTTGCTGTAGCTCTTCAAATAACCGAGTTATGGGACTTTAAAAATTTTGCGAAAATCGAATTAATGTAATCTTTCGATATTTTTCACCATCCGACACGAATGATAAAAACAATTGTGAGAAAATCACTGGATAATCGTCTTTTTTTCTCCTTTCGAACCCAGAGATTGAAGCAAGAGAAATTTAAATGGGAATAAATTTTTGCGAAGTGATTGTCACCTTCAGAGTATTCCCTGCAATTCTGTCTTGATCTCCTCAATTTTTCCAAAACATCGTCTTTTCAATATTTCTCAATTATCGGAATAAGAGGGTATCGAAGTGGTGTCCATGTCCGGTGAATATGGTGGTTGAGGTATCATAATTATATTTTTGCCAAAAATTCATGAACAAGCAGTGTTTTTTAAGCTGGTGGGTTATCTAGCTGCATTTTCCACGAACTGTTTCGCCACAGGTTTCTCTGAAAACCTTCCACTGAGGTTTTCCCCCACAACCCCATCTCCTTCTTTATGCTGTATTTTTTAATTAATGTCTAATTTCTGTAATTCTAGAACTATATCATGTTTGATTTCAGAGGGTAGGTTTAAAAGACACCCACATGGGTGTAACATCGCCGAGTAAAGGGTTTTATAATAATAATAAGCAACTTAACAATGGAGCCTCATTCCTAAGAGCCAAGAGGCTGGATTTTAAACGGCAAGGTAATGCACAGCAATAATTAAAGGAAAATGGGAGGAGTATAATAATTGTACTAAATTTTGTATTGGAATAGGATAATTAAAAGACTCAGAGAAAAAAATTTACAAAGAGATGTATTTGTATGCTTAAAATACTAAGCAAATTTAGTATTTTAAAAATTTACAACCATCAAATGGAGAAGAGACCATAGGCTTTTGAAAGATGCAGAGATAAAATATTTTGCTAGTTTTTTTTTTTAACTCTTTCTAGCAATTTTGTACTATGTGTATCAGTCTCAGTTTCAATTTCTACTAATATATCTTTTCTCTTGCCACTGTTACAGACTGAAGAATGTTCCTGATTGTCATACACAGTTTCAATGATTATACACTATAAAATCAGTCATGTTTCTGCTAACCATTAAAACAGGAAGCATTTGCAACAATGAACAACTTTTAACAAATCTAGTCACATTAATAAACACAAATCAGTAAACACTGGGCAGGAAGCTTCACTCATCTGAGCTAATTTGTATGTAGAGGCAAGACAAAATTTTAGTACTTTCTCAGGATATTTTATAATTTTTTAAACTTTGAAAAGTCATCAGTTTCCTTTTTTCTTCGATCTGCTGGTCATTCAGTAAGAAATGTTCTAAAACAATATTTCACAACTGTAGATAAGCTGTTTAATACAATTATAAATATAGCTCAGAAACATTTTTTACAGCCTTGGCTAAGCACTTTCATAAAATCTTAAAAATTACTCTTTTTTGGTCATCTCTGGCCCAATTCAGTGGATGTCTTATTAACTAAATTAACACAAAAGAATCCGCAACATATTATCACTCCATTTTCTGCTTAATGTTTTAATGGTGAACTTATTCAAGAGACATTTGCCACCACAATTTACCTTGCAAACTAAATCAAAAATTATCAGCTGAATCATACATATAGTTGCTATACAATCTGAAAGAAAAGCTAACTTCTGGGTAAAGAGCCAAACTTAATGACCAATACCACTCCATTATCATGTGTATTTCTTTATATGAATGATTATCACTCACCAACTACTTATAGTAAACAATTTACATTCAGCAGAGCATTACATCTGGAAGAAAATTATTTGGAGATATATTGCAGGAAATTGAATTATACATCTTTTGGTTGTTAATTCCTAAAAAATTCAACTTTTACCTCTACTTTATATGCAAAGAGAAATTATAAGACAAAATTGTTTTAAAATTTGCTAACTTTTCCTTTTTGGCTGAATGAATTCTTGGTTACAAAAATGTCATTTGATTGTCTTTTTTGCTTTATCTCGCAAAGGATTTTAAATCTGAAAGGTAACACTGTTTACTCTGCACAAAACGCTATCTCTTTGCTTTCATCTTTCCTTCTCATCCAACATTGGCAATTTCCCATAAAATGGTTACCAACATACGTAATAAATGTCAATAATAGCCCTATAGGCTGAAAATACACCAAAATCAGAGTTTAATAATAACAGCAAAGAGCATCCTGTATATTTTTCCAGCACATTGGAGCTTGACACAGTAAATACTGAGAAAG
This sequence comes from Ladona fulva, assembly GCA_000376725.2. Lineage (NCBI taxonomy): Eukaryota > Metazoa > Arthropoda > Insecta > Odonata > Libellulidae > Ladona > Ladona fulva. The sequence goes on from KZ309758.1 coordinate 8,384, forward strand.
GTGCAAACCCTGAACATCAATTTCTACTAAATCCTTTGGTTAAACACAGTTAGTGAACAACTGAGTTCAGAGGTTCAGCACGGATGTTCGGCAAATCTAATCTTGAGTCCAACTCATCATCCATTTCTCCAACAATAGCTCTGAAAAATACAGTATTTAAATTTAAGATTAATCAACAGTTGCATCGCACTAAAGTAATTACAACGTAAAACAACCTTCAAATCCTGCTGCATATATAATACAAAATTCTCCCTCTGTCCCTTTGGTACAAAACATGGTAGGAATACTGCTTAAGACAGTTAGTTAATGAGGCACATTTTCCTTAGATGCACTGTTACCAGCTTTATCCAATCTCATGTATTTGATACCCCTAAAATTGTTTACACTGCCATCCTCCACTCTCCTCATCCCCTTGTCTCTATGGAGGTTCCTTTTGACTCTTTTTTGCAATGACTTACATTGTAAGAAGAAAATACTACAAAAGAGAATAATCCCACTACCAAGGCTAAAACTGGTTTTATTTATTTATTTATTTAGATAATCTTACAAATAAAACAATGTTCCGGTGGTAAGATTTGGACAAAGTAATTTCCACCCTCACCTAAAAATACAACACAAAACAATGACGCTGTCGGATACACTAATACTCTTGTCAATCATACAATAATAATACAACATACACAATTAATCAAATCAAATTTAGCCCTCCTAAGTTCATCCCTTAGATGAAGTCTTTCACCACTCTACGATTTATCCAAGCACAGCTGCCCAAACCATGAACAAAAAAACTTATCTGTTTATTTATTGCCACAGTTAATATAGTCTGGTGGCAGCGTTATACAATGCAATAGATACAGTAAACTAAAACAACAATCTTACAATATTTTATAGTAATTTAAAGCAAATTTTTCTGAAGTCTTTTCTGCTTTTCGGGTAGGGTTTGAAGGCCTCTTCAGGTAACATATTCCAGTCTTTTACTCCTCTATTTATAAAAGAATACTTCGCGATATCTGTTCGTTGTTTCCTAAGCTTAAACTTATGTTCATGATCCCCTCGAGCAATATAATGTGGTTCCTCTATCCTGTCCTTTAATTCTGTCCATGCCTCTCCTCCGTTTCTTACCTGAAATATGCCTACTAATCGGTTAATCCTTCGCCTTTTTTCCAGTGATTCCCAACCGAGCGTCTCCAACATCTCTGTAACGCTGTCTTCTTTCTTATGTCTCCCTAATGTATATCTAGCTGCTTTTCTTTGTACTTTCTCTATCTTTTTAATGTTAAGTTTATCATGAGGATCCCATACGTTGGTCGCATATTCTAGTAGCGGTCTTACTATTGTTTTATATGCTAATTCTTTCGCGTTCCTACTACTACCCCTTAGATTTCTCATCACGAAATGTAAATTTTTAAATGCTTTTGAAATAATTTTGTTTATATGAGTACTCCAGTCCAAATTTTTCGTTAGTATAACCCCTAAATATCTGCATTTATTTACTTTTGGAATTTTTTCACCGTTTAATTCATAGCTAGTCTCTCTCTCCTTCCTTTTCTTTGTAAATGTAATATGATTACTTTTCTTCGCGTTTATCATCATTCCATTCTTTGAAGCCCACATTTCAACTCTTAGAATGTCATCTTGCAGTATTTTACTATCTTCCTCACTATTTATTTCTCTATAAATTATACAATCGTCCGCAAAAAGCTTGATTTTCGATTTCATTCCCCTCGCCAAATCATTTATGAAGATTAGGAATAGTAAGGGCCCTATGACGCTTCCCTGGGGTACCCCTGACATTATTTCAGTCTTCTCTGATAACATCTCACCTACTTTTACTCGCTGAGATCTACCAATTAAGAAGTTTTGCAACCAGCTTTTAATCCTCTTGTCTATATCCATTTCATCTATTTTTTCTACCAACTGATGATGCGGTACTATGTCAAATGCCTTCGAAAAATCTATAACAATGGCATCTACTTCCTTCTGCAGATCTAGTGAGTCTGATATATCTTGACACAATCCCAGCAACTGCGATTCGCATGAATATTCTCTTCTGAAACCATGTTGATATTTATACAGCCACCCTGTATCCTTCCAAAACCTTCTTAAATAATCAGCTACCAATCTCTCCATTATTTTGCATGTCACTCAAAAATTTTAGGTATCGGACAGCTTCAGTTGATCCCAGTTTTAGTAACTCTCCTGATATACTATCAGGACCGCACGATTTGTTTTTCTTTAATCTTTCTAGTTGCTTCCTAATCATCTTGTCTGTGATAACGAATAGCTTTGCCTGCCAGGTAGCATCTTTACCGGAAGATTCCTTTCCGTTGATGATCTGTTTGACATTATCATTCTTGCTCGTTCCGTACTGATTGACTGGCGCTTTATGGAATACACTTGAATACCAATTATTTAAACAGTTCGCCTTTTCAGTGTCATCAACTATTTCATTCCCGTTTGCATCATTGATCATGATAATCTTCTCTTTACTGTCGCATTTTTTCCTAAGATATTTAAAGAAATTTCGATTTCCATCTTTTTCCAAGATATTAATCATGTATTTATCTTTCGCTTCCTTTCTCTCTTCATTTAGCAATTTTAGATTACTTTTGAATTTCACCTGGTTATATTCGTTGAGATCTCTAGTTTTGCGTGTTTTTCTAATTCTTCTTTTCAAAGCTCTTATTTCTCTGTTATAGTATACTGGATCTGGATTGCTTTTAAGCACCTTTTTAGGAACGTACCGTCTTAGCCCTTCTGTAAGAATATATTTAAGCTCTGCCCACATTTCTTCCACACTTTCTCCTTTTCCAGCCCAAATTGGAAAATTTATGCTAAGGTATTGTTGAAAACCTATTACATTGCCCTTACTGTACTGCCATATTTCTGTTTTCGGTGGGCGTTTATCTGCTTTCCCAATCGTCCATTTTGCTGACATCTTCCCCATCATCTCTCGGTAGAACCTCTAATGGAAAAGTTGCTTGGAGGTGTTACTTTTTGTCACCAACTCTATTTATGAAAGCATAAAAATTTACTTGAGAAAAGCTCCGAACAGCCGTTGTTTGCAAGCAAACTAACTGTTGAAACATTCCAACCAGCAGGGGTTAGGGTTCTCCTTGGCTGCGCTTTACAATTATTGTTCTTAATACATATCTCGGCAACAAGAAACCTATGTGGCAAAGTATTCTTTCATCAATAGAGGTATAAAGGAATGGAATGCTTTACCTGTAGAACTTCTCTTTCCAATTCCGAATAATGCTAAAAAATTCAAAGAGAAACTAAAAAGGTTATAAAAGATTGTTTCTATTTATTACAGTAATTTTTAAATTCATGTAGATAATTATATATATTTTCTAAGTTGATGAACTATGTATGATTTTATATGTTGTATAACAATATTGTATTTACTGTAGTTATGTAATTATTGTTAAATTCTGTAATGTCTGTGGGAGGTTTTTGGAGGGGATTTCCTCCCACCTTTGTGCAAATGCCAGACAGATCTCATAATTATTATTCATACTTCCCCTTGACCGTTGCCACCTGGTCCCCCAGCCAAATTGCAACGTTTGACTATTAAATAAATAAAATACATTTCCATCTTTGGGAGAGAACATAACTGAGTGTGGTGGGGTCTTTATGTCTTTAGCAGTGTGATGTCAATGAGAGAAAACAAAACAGAAGAAGGTATAGGTCCCAGGTCATTATTCAAAATGTGCTAGCAATTTCTCTGTACAAGGGTAAGGTGAAAATTTCTCTGCCTGACAACGAAAGACGGAGATTTTCAGTAAAAAAAAAATTTCATTTTTCTACATTATCTCCCTTGACTTCAACACACTTGGTCCAGCATTTCTCCAACATCAGTATTCCTTCCGGGAAGTGAGAGTCTGGAAGGCTGTAAAAATATCCATCTACAGCCCTCTCAACTTCTTCATTGGAAGTGAAGCACTTCCCAGAAAAAAATTTCTTCAAGTTTGGGAATAGATGGAAGTCTGAGGGTGCTAAATCAGGAGAATAGGGGGGATGGCCGAGTAAATTGCACCCCAAATCCCATAGTTTTTCCATCGCCAACGCACCTTTGTGAGCAGGTGCGTTGTCCTGGTGAAAGATGATTTTTTTCTTCTTCTAGCCAGGACTCTTCTCGCAAATTTTGGCATTCAGCTGGTCAAGAAGGCTGGAGTAATATTCACTTGTAATTGTTCTGCCTTTTTCAAGGTAATCAATTAACAGGATCCCTATTGCATCCCAAAACACACTGGCCATGACCTTTCCGGCAGATGAGATCGACTTCGCTTTCTTTGGCGCTGAACCACCAGCTTGATTGGCATTCAGCAAATGCGGCAACCACCTTGCGCAGAGCTTTTCCATCCCCAATTCTTTGTGCAAGATGTTTCGCACCCTTTCTTCCCCAGAAATATCCCCATGGCCTCAGCTATCTCACTCACCTATCATCCAACACGATATTGTGCACCTTTTCGATGGTTTCCGGTGTGGCTGCGGTGTTTGGCCGTCCTTCACGTGGGTCATCTTCGAGGGATGTGTGTTTAAATTCCGCCGCCAACTTTTTAACAGTTGACATTGAAGGAGCAGAGTCCCCGTACACTTTTGTCAACTTCGGATGAATTTCCTTAGGGGTTAATCCATCCAAAACGAAGAATTTTATGACCGCACAATATTCATGTTTATCCATTTTAATGAAAAACACAAAAGACGTCTACTGCAACAATACGTGTAAACAAACTACTTGAGAGAAAAAGTTGAAACTTGTCTTATGAACTAATGACACATGCGACCAGGCAGGGATGATAAATTTTTGCTGATTGGAATGCCATCTCTGTGTCAGGCTGAGAACTTTTCACCTTACCCTCGTATGAGTAGGCTTTCATACATCTCAAGTTCAGAGGTCCTATGTGCTGATTTTTTAAGTTTTTTCAATTAATTTTGTCGTTATTTTCTTGAATGAGTTTTGTGAGGCTTGATCTGTTTATTTGATTATGTTTAAAGCGAGCATGTGGGAGCGCGCATGTGTTCTTGGACTCTATTTTTCTTTCTGTCCATAATAGTCTTTGTCGCAATTTTAACATGATATTTTGTAGATACCAGATTTACTTGATGTCGGAATAGGGTCTTTAGGATTTGGAAGAAGATTTGAGTTTATTGCTAATGGAAAAATTTGTTTGTGAATTGTTTTTGTTAAATTTGTTTGTTTTTGAAAATAACATTGTGAATTGTCCCTGGTTAGTGGAATGGTTCTACGTAATTGTTAAAAAACACATTGAACAATTCACATAATGTTGTTAAATTATCCAGGACCGGAATTAAGTTCCAACCAGAAAAAGTTAAAAACACAAGATACTTAAACAACTCACAAGAGAAAACAAAACAAACTACAAACACAGGAAACTCAAACAAGAAAATATACAACACTATCAAGACATTAAACAAAAAAGATTGTATCTCAATGCAGGCAAAATAGTGATCATGGACAAACAATATTTTGAGAATGTTGAAAAAAGACCCATCCCAAGAAGTCCTCTCTACAAAATGATCACTAAAAAACCTTTGAAACAATGCATTCACTTAATAACTAATCCTCTGAATTTCAAACACAGCATTTCCAATCCAATGGTGCCAAGAATGTATTGTCTTCCAAAAATATACAAGGAAAAGACTGCTCAGACCAATCATCTCTTCTATCCATTCACCAATCTATATATATAAAGCAGAAATTCTGTGGGTTTGTTTGTGGATTTGTGTTTGTTTTTCTGTGATCGGAGTCCACACCGTTTGTCCAATTTGCATCAAATTTTGCATATGTGTTCTCCGTGAGCCGGAAGGAAATACTGTCAACTTTTAATTCACAAAATTTGCTGGGTTTGAACCAAGATCGTTCAGATAGATTTCCATAAGAAATACATATAAAGTTCGATATATCGGTTATAGACTTTATTTCTTTTGCAAAATTAAATTAGAAGGAATAGTCGTATAAAATCAAGATAAGTACAGTGGTACCTTGAGATAAGAGTTTGTCCCGTGACCGAGCTTGTAAGTCAAAATTGTCATATCTCAAATCAATTTTTGCTAAATAACTGTAAGTATCAAAAACACAAAATTATAGCACCATGACAAAAAACTTCTGCGACGAGGTAAACACGTGAACGTGCAAGATTTGCAAATCTGAGCAGTGGCTTGCTATGCCAACTGGCTGTGACTTCACCAAGGCTGGCTTTTAACTCAAATTTTGGCTCGAAACTCAAGGCAAGAACTAGACCCAGTGATGGCTCGTACCTCAAAAAACTCGTATGTTGGGGCACTCGTATCTCAAGGTACCACTGTACCAAAAAAAAGAAACCAATGAATACAGATTCTTGTTATTGTCATAGAATATCGTTTTTGTTTCAAAACTGCGAGAATTTAGATAAAATATGTGAATATTTTGTGAAATTTTGAGGTTGTAAACCCCCTGAAGACCAATGCAATTGTTGAGTCCGAGTTCATGCATTTTCCCATAAGAATGCATGTGTATTTAGGGCCATTTAGAAGCAAATGACGATATGAAATGGAGGAAATTATTCAGAGATTTTAACTATTACAGTCACGAACAATTTGTAGTGATGAATTGCAGAGGCAACAAATATGCATAGCACTGTAATGAACTAAAGGAGATAAATGAGTAACTTTTTGTCTATCAATTCAGAGTCTTGACATATTTTACGATTAATTTTGCAGTTAGAACCAGAAGTTGAAAATCTTCAACTTGCTCATTAACTTGAGACAAGTTTCGTAAGAAGGAAATTCCATAAAGATTCACATTCTTACCGTTGATTGTAGATTTCGGCTTCGAACTTTGATTAGAAAATTTTTGTTTTTGATAACCTGTCGCACTGGACTAAACTATGATCCGAGATGTTATTTTCTCTTACGTACAATTACGTATACTATATTTAATCCGACATCTATTTTCCTCGTTGAGAATTAATGGGCACTTCAGCTAGTCTACAATATAGCACATTGGTTGAACCAACAATTTAAACAATGCCCTCTAAAACTCTAACAGTCACATGTCAAAAACACAACCCACTTAGTTGAGTTATTAAGAGACATTTCTGTGGGACAAAAGGAAGTCTTAATTTCTTTCAATGTAAAATCACTTTTCCCTCACATCCCTCCACATATCACGTAATAATTTCTTGAGCAACGGCTTTCAGAACAGAATCTCTCCCTTGATTTTATCAAAGAATACATTCACCAGACAAAAGGATGCATGAGTCAAAAATTCATTCAAATATAGGGAAAATTCTATAAAAAAAACCAACAGAAGCACTACAGGAAACTGCTTATCACCTTTACTTGCTGAATTAAGCATGACTTACTCCAAAAGAAATTGCAGATAAAACTTTAAATATTTTCCTAACATATGGTTTAGTTACATTGATGACATTTTCACCATTTTTGACACATCAAAAACAATCATTTCAGATTTCTTAGAGTAACTAAATGAGCAATATGATTCCATCAAATTCACATTTGAAGGAAAGAAAACAGCACACTTCCTTTCTTCAATTTAAAAATAATGAAAACAGTAAAATTGAAATTCAACACCTACCGAAAACCCTCACATATTGATATATACATACCATATGACTCACCACATATCTCAAAAGTTAGCTCCATTCCATGATAAACAGGTTTCTAAAAATAACACTATCACAGAAAGACAAGTGAAATTTTATTGAAATAAAGAGATGTCAGACATCAAAAATATCATGAAAGAAAATGCCTATGAAACATCTGTAGTCAATAACATACTGAGAAAACACAAACTCAATTTGAATCGACCCACAACTTTAAAAACACAAATTCATATAACTATCATTCACACAGGGAATCAGCAATGAACTTAAACCCATAAAATTTCACTCCAATTTTTGCCAATTGCAAAAAAAGCCAATGCAAAAAATTATCAAATTCTCTTCCAAATCCTACGAGGGCTGTATGATAAGTACCTGTGTTAGGCAAGAAAACGCATATTTATAACTTCTTTTAAATTTATTTCTCAATATAGTCTCCTTTCAACTCAATACATTTAGTCCAGCGATATTCTAACTTTTTCAAGCCATCCAAAAAATGTTTTGTCGAACTCTGCAAAATAGGCCTCTGTTGTGGTGATGACTTCCTTGTTCAACATTATTCACTTTCCCCCAAGCCATTTCTTCATGTTTGCAACCAAAAAGAAATCGCATGGGACCAAATCTGGAGAACAGGGTGGATGAGGTAGCACTTAGTACCATAATTTGACCAGTTTTGCTGTGGCGATTGCAGATGAGTGAGCTGGTGCATTGTCATGATGGAAGAGCACTTTTTTCTTCACCAAATGGGGCCGGGACAAAGTACTGCCCTGTAACTTTCCTTCCCTTATCCAAATAGTCAGTGAAGATGATGCCTCGCGAATCCCAAAAAACGGTGGTCATGACTTTTCCGGCTGATGGAACCGTTTTCATCTTCTTCCGATTGCTTTCTCATGCCCAATTTTTCATGTAGGATACTTTGTATGCATTCAATTGAGATGTTTACAATGTCAGCAATCTCTCTGATCTTCACACACCGATCTGCTAGCATGATATCATGGACTTTGTTAACCATATCCTCCGTAGTCACCTCAATCGGATGGCCTGGGCACTCTTCATCAAAAATGGATATTCGGCCATGCTTGAATTTGTTAAACCAATATCTGATAGTAGTCATTGAAGGTGCATGGTCCTTATAAACAGCATGCAACTTCACCTTGATTTCCTCACACATCTTCCCATCCAAAAAAAGAAATCGAATCACTGATTGATATTACTTTTTCTCCATGGTGGCAAGCAAACACGAACTTGACTACTTTCAACAGCTATCAAAACAAAACAACTTGATTAATCTATCTGAAATTTTGAGTCATATATCTAAAGATGGCGTTAAATTATGGCATACACATTTTGTGTCAGTGATGCCATCTGTCGCTAAACATGGGTATTTATCATACAGCCCTCATATACTTTAAAAAAATTTCAATGTTTTCATATTTAATCATTCTTGCATGTTTCATGAGGACTCAAAGCCAAAGGATAGAAAATCAGACCCAAGAGCCCTGATCAATCACACTAACTTGTGTGTGTAAAATATATCAACAAAAAACGTTTGTTAAGAAATAAAAGCTTACCTTAAACATGGGAGTTAAAACTGCAGAGCCTGCATCACCATACTCAAATGCATTAATTAGCTGAGGTAGGATTTTATGACGACAAACATTTTCTGGAAAAGAATCGACCTGAACAGCCAGTGCACCAAAAAATCGATTTTTCTCACTTCTCTCCCGAATCTGTATCTCTTCAAGGAATAGAAGAGCATCTACAAGATCATTCTTGAAATATCCACCAGCTTTTCGGCATCTGGTTATCACATCAGCTGGATTAGGCCGAGAAGCTGGACTGGCTCCTACCAGTTCACAGTATACAGGACACAGTTGCTTTGGAATCTAAGATAGAAAACAAAACAGGAGGTAACACTGACATCACATTGAATATGAATTGAAAATAAAGAACCATTCATAAATAGGAACGAGAGCTATCTTAAGATTCCTTGGTTATCAACGGTAATCTCGTCTAGGATTACCATCCTTATCTATAAGAAAAAGGAACATGACTGTGGTAAGATGTCTGAGTTTGAGATAATCTCCAAAAAGCCATTGTTTGCCAGCAAACTAACTCTTGAAAAATTCCAACTGGTATAGGTTAGGGTTCTCAGTGGTCACGCTTTGCAAGTATTGTTCTCAGTCCATATTTATAACAATAACAATGTTCCAAAATACGTATTAAGAACAATACTTGCAAAGCACAACCACCGAGAACCCTAAACCCTGCTGGTTGGAATTAATCAACAGTTAGTTTGTTCGCAATGGCTTTTTGGAGCTTTTATCAAACTCAAATGTCTTACCATAGTTAACCAGAATCATCTTCATTAAGGCTCAATTTCCACCATCCAAACTAAATGTCAAATTTGCAGATGAATTCATTTAAATATAATAAAATATGGCACATGTAATTTTTTCATATATATTTGCAACATTAATATATTGATAAAATGAATAGTCATCAAAGTAATATTTAAAATCCAATCTTCAACATAAGGCTTCGAAAATCAAAGCCTACATCATTACCCAAGACAGCCACTAGTAGTAAACCAAGTATGTCATTAACTAAGTCAGTCATTAAACAAGGAACCACTGTATTGCAAACAACTTTTTTTTTATTTATTTGATAATTAACTAGAACAGCAGGAGGATTTTACTCTCCAAATATGCATGTTTTATGGAAACCGCTCTACAGAGAGACCAAACTTAATCTTAAAGATTTTCGTATAAACTTTGTAATGCTTGGCATCTGATGTTTGGCATGCATGCACGAATGTTTCCTATATAATGATAGTAATAAGATATCTTCGTGATAAAAAATACAAGCTTAAATTACAAAACATATAGTATAAAAAATACGGTCCTGTTGAGGGTTTCGACTTCTTGGTATGACACCATCAGGTACAAGAACATCAGAAATCTCAGCTCATTCCTACTGATTTGTTTACAAAGTGATCGGCTTCAGAAACTTCTAATCATCAACAGGTATGATAGCAAGAAACCCCATGCAAGTCTATGCCTATTATATAGTTCCACAATTTTCATAACACGTACAACAAGATTTTGAAATATATACTTCATGATTGGAGTAGGGCAGAAGAGTTTAGGAAAATGAGTACAAATTAACCAATAGGAGTAAAAAGATTATTTTATGAACATACAATACTGAGGAAAAAGAGTTATGGAAAATATTCTTATTAAGTACAGGTATTTATGGTCTAAGCTGGAGTAGTAAAAGTGATTAAAATGGTTTTGTCTTCCTTGATAACGCAAAGGAAACCTGAACTTATGCTTTCATAAGTGAGCTATGTAGATTTTGGAATAATTAACTCATCATTAGCTTCATCAAAAAATTCAATTATTGATTCAATAACATGTGAGACATTCACCATCATGAAAATATTTAAGAAATTACCTTGAAACAACATTCAAGAATACGAAACTTACCAATAATTGAAAATCATAAAAATAATAATGTGCATAATAAAACAATTGGAAACTAACTCTTTCTAGATTTTTTAGAGATGCTGGTTGAGGAAGAGGTCCATTAAATGCTTCCCAGATAAGGCAACCAAGACCCCACATGTCAGTTGAGCTGAAATGAAATTATACCAAGAAAAGTCATCAAGAACTCTTTTAAAGTTTCTCTATTTTTATTATTATACCATTATAATGGGAAATTTTAGTACATTAAGCAAAGAAGTTAGATATTATCAGAGTTCCACCATCACTCTTTGAACCTTTTACTTGGGAAATATCCAATGTCACTTTCAAAGAAAAGGAAACGTATCATAAAACACTAAAGCCAATTTGAGGATGAAGATGCCCCAGTAATTCAGCAATTGATATATTATATTGTCCTTAAATTGTTTTCATTTCATCTGATAATGAGAGATTAGATAAAAATTACCAACCAAAATTATACAATTAAATCACATGTTGCATTACATACAATTTGGATTACTTACAATGACTTATTTGCCATTTCATATTTTGCCAACTAAAATCTTGTTTACAAGGCACATATTCCCTGAAAAAAAGTTTTATTACCAAAGTCAAGATAGAGTTGAGCTAAATTTACAAGGCTGCAATGAAAGTACCGATGAAAATCATAACGGCGTTATACAGTTTTATTTGGTGAAGAAAAATGCAAAGACTCAGAAACTCTCCTCTAATTTTTTCTACCCACTATTTTTCTTTACCATGCCAATATTGGATCTACAGGTAAATGAAACATCAACACTTAAGTGGTCAATGCACTCAGAATTATAAACTTAACTGTGACAGAAAACTATCCAAAGAAAAAAGAGAAAATACAAGTAATTTTTTTATGTTTATGGTCATTCAAGCAAAAAAACATGCATAACTCTTCAAATAGAAAATTGTCTCCTAAAACAATAAACGCGTCATTTTGATACCTTTTAAGCATAAATATGCACATGATTTTACAATCATTTATATTTTTTAACCCATTCTTCTGTGGACTCCACCATATAGGTTAATGTGCAATTCCCAAGCATAGATGTTCCTGCTTGGTTGCATTGTAATCAAGGCTCCACAGCCTTCACACTTTTCCTAGCCACAGTTTGATGGAATGTGTCACTTGTCAGTGCTGTTATGTCTGTTTTACTCCATTTTTGGGTTCCAAGGAATAACATAATACTAAACAATACACAATAATGTCTGGGTTCATTGACTCTAGTTCCTTCATATAAAAAACAAGCAACAGTTTCTTAAAAAGTCAAAGTAAAGGCTAAGTTCACCAGTAATTAGCCACAGTGAGTGGATTAAAAAGCTAATCAGTTTCTTTGCAGTTAATTAAAAATACTAACTTCTTTTTATAGCCTCAGATCAAAAAAGAGAATTTCAGACATGAATTAATGGGTGAATGATCAAAAGGAAATCATAATTAGTCATTTTCTGGAATTATGTGGTCAAATTTATCATTAGCAGACCCCTTGCAGATATTGGGCAATTGGGATACTTCATGAGATATTAATAAAACTAGTCTAAAAATAAATTTTGGAAAAAATTGAGAAGAGATTTAGTATAAATGAAATAAGACTTGCTAGTTAAAAAAAGAA
>KZ309759.1:18181-37769 GCA_000376725.2 Ladona fulva
CATAGTTTATAGCTGTAATTTAATTTTATGTAACATTATAGTGTGTAGAATTTGCCATCTTGAATTATAACTTAATATTATGTACATGACTATATGGACTATCTACCATGTAAGCTAGCTTATTCACTAACAATATTATCCTTGTATTGTATTATTATATTTTTTTCCATGTCATTATCTAAGTTTAACGTTCTATGATAAGCTAAATCTAAATGTATATATCTTTTATGTAACTCTGTGTATGTTCTTAATTGTATGTGTCTTATGTAATGTATTGCCTACAGGAGGTTTTTGGAGGGTTTTCCCTACCCTCCTTGGGCAAATGCCAGGCAATCCTATGTTTAGTATGTTATGCTCCCCTCCAGCACTGCCACCTGGATAGAAGGCCAAATTGCAGTGAAGATGAAAATAAATAAATAAATATTCAATTCAACTAGCTCTGTGATATTTTAAAGTCTGCCGAACTCAGTAGAAAATCTTGGAATCACCCTTACCAATAATTTAAACGGGAGCACACATATTCGAATAATATGCGGCAAAGCAACTAAAAAGTTCGGATTTATAAAGCATATCATAGGTGGATGTGATGAAAATGTTAGAGAGTGATGTTATTTCACGTTAGTTAGGCCCCATCTGGAATATGAATATATGGCCCAATATGAAACAAATGCTTGCGAACTTGAGAAAGTGCTGTGTAAGGAAATACATTCTGTTAGAAAGTGCTTTGATAGAGAAACAAGCATAACGCAAATGCTCTCAGACACAGGTTGGGAATCCTTGAAATTCATGAATTTATAGGTATTGATTATACACAGCATATTTGTGTGTCAAAGATTCAAAGACATTGCTGAAAAATTTGCTGGAATTGATTAAGTACCATTGAACACGCTGCTCAGGGATTAAGTAAATTCAATCTTCTATCTTGTAGAAATTCACAACCTGAGTACTGAAGCCTCTGAATAACACCCAGTTAACTGTGATAATAACATTTAACAGAAGGAGTTGGCTTTTGCTGTACCTTTCCTAATTATCCAATACATAATTTTTTGGCAGAACCCCTTCCTCAAGTTTAGTCCTCATCAAATCAAGTTATTCATGAGGGTTACTCTAAGATAATACACTATATCTTTTACTAATAGTACAAATAATGATTAGAAATAGTGTTCCTTTTGATAATTTGTCGACATTCAGCTCTATTTGTCAATCATTGCATAACTTAATAATTATATCTAAATCATTCCATAGAATTAATCTACTCTCCTTGATCTACTAATCTTTAATGGTATCATTAATTAATATACTGTTACCATCTTCTAACAAAGCTATTATTTTCTTTTTACCTTGGACCTCATACATGTATGCCTGAAAGTTTTAAGGTCCTCATCTTTAACTAGATAAGATCTACTTTTTTAACTTACAAAGTGCACCTTGCATGGTTTGTTTAAATTCTGATTCTAATTGTTTGTAAACTTTCTTTAAAAATCATATAATTTAGATGCATCATTAAGAATTTTCATTTACATTTACATTTAAGCCCTGCAAACCGCCAATGGCTCATGGTAGGGGTTGTAAAACACCTATATCCCTAACTACCCTGGATAGCTATTAGCTTCTCTGATACTTCACGGGAAAAATGACCAAAATATCTATCCGTCCTGGCGACTACTTCCCTGTAACGCTTTTTAGTTTTCTTTCAAATATTACATGCGTTACTAGCTGGGATGAGAAAATCAACTATCTCCTCCCCAAGATCCGTAGTGACAAACTTATTGAACAGCTTCCTATGGTATTCAAGTCATCTATCACTAAGCGAGTTCCATCTGAGAGATTCTATCATCGCCGAAACACTGCTGCCAAATCCGAAATCTACCTCAACGAACCTAGCTGCCCTACATTGAACCATCTCCAGATGGGATGTTAATCCTACTTCGTGAGGATCCCAAATAGCACAGCAATACTCAAGGAGAGGACGAATCAGGGAAAAGTGTGCTATTTTATTACACTCGATGAGCAGCCCCTCAGAATTCTACTGGCTAAACTTTGCATCCTATTCTCTTTACCTACTATGCTTTGAATATGCTCTTTCAAGGAAAAACTACTACTGAGTGTAATACCTAGGTATTTATGATGCCTCACAAACTCCAACGGATGTCCTGAAATATTAGAGGGTGTGTGGGTACCCTTGGCGGAATGCATAAAAGTCATAGCTACGCACTTCTTCACATTAAAGTCAAGCAGCCAGTCACTGCACCACCCAGAAATAATGTTCAAATCATTCTGCAAACAACCGATGTCGTCCGGAGTTACGATATCTCCGTAAATAAAATAATCATCAGCGAATAGCCTAACCTTACATCTAACATTATCCACTACATCGTTAATATAAATTAGTAACAAAATCGGACCTAATACACTACCTTGCGGAACACTGGATGTGACGCAAACACATTTCCAGCGAACTCCTTTCCAGCATAAATAGCACAGTTTATTCTTCCACTTCATTTCAAATGCAAACGCCTAAATTACCTATTTTACCCTAATTATAATATACTTAAGGATTAATTGTTTTAAATAATAGTTAATGAATATCTACCACTAATCTTATTTCTTGAAAAGTTATTTGTTAACTAACAAAAAGAATTCAAGGAAGCTCAATGTTACCTTGAGCGGGGATGGAAGAGGCCATCCTCTTCTCTCTTCAGCGCCCTCCGGTGATCCCACGGTGGTCGCAGCCCCCGTTCCACCGGCGATATCCCACGGAGGTGGCGGCCCACAGGTCCATCGATGCCGTCCAGCGGTGCCCCTGAAATCATATTCAAAGAACAGCTATGTAGTAATGAAAATGTCCAGTGTATTATAATGTGATAAACATTTCTGAGATAGAGTTATGTCCTAATATTCTTAATTTTTATGACTCAATTCCTCATCGGTTTGCAAAAATTCAGGAATGTTTGATAACTACCTTGTGCGGGGATGGAAGAGACTATCCTCTTCTCTCTTCGGCGCCCTCCGGTGATCCCACGGTGGTCGCAGCCCCCGTTCCACCGGCGATATCCCACGGAGGTAGCGGCCCACAGGTCCATCGATGCCGTCCAGCGGTGCCCCTGAAATCATATTCAAAGAACAGCTATGTAGTAATGAAAATGTCCAGTGTATTATAATGTGATAAACATTTCTGAGATAGAGTTATGTCCTAATATTCTTAATTTTTATGACTCAATTCCTCATCGGTTTGCAAAAATTCAGGAATGTTTGATAACTACCTTGTGCGGGGATGGAAGAGACTATCCTCTTCTCTCTTCGGCGCCCTCCGGTGATCCCACGGTGGTCGCAGCCCCCGTTCCACCGGCGATATCCCACGGAGGTAGCGGCCCACAGGTCCATCGATGCCGTCCAGCGGTGCCCCTGAAATCATATTCAAAGAACAGCTATGTAGTAATGAAAATGTCCAGTGTATTATAATGTGATAAACATTTCTGAGATAGAGTTATGTCCTAATATTCTTAATTTTTATGACTCAATTCCTCATCGGTTTGCAAAAATTCAGGAATGTTTGATAACTACCTTGTGCGGGGATGGAAGAGACTATCCTCTTCTCTCTTCGGCGCCCTCCGGTGATCCCACGGTGGTCGCAGCCCCCGTTCCACCGGCGATATCCCACGGAGGTAGCGGCCCACAGGTCCATCGATGCCGTCCAGCGGTGCCCCTGAAATCATATTCAAAGAACAGCTATGTAGTAATGAAAATGTCCAGTGTATTATAATGTGATAAACATTTTTGAGATAGAGTTATGTCCTAATATTCTTAATTTTTATGACTCAGTTCCTCAGATGTTTGCAAAATTTCAGGAATGTTTGATAATTACCTTGTGCGGGGATGGAAGAGACTATCCTCTTCTCTCTTCGGCGCCCTCCGGTGATCCCACGGTGGTCGCAGCCCCCGTTCCACCGGCGATATCCCACGGAGGTAGTGGCCCACAGGTCCATCGATGCCGTCCATCGGTGCCCCTGAAATCATATTCAAACATCAGCTATGTAGTAGTGAAAGCGTCCAGTATATTATAATGTTATAAACATTGCTGAGATAAGTTATGTCTTTAAGTAATCTTATAGAGCGCTCGCGTTCATGCATCCAAGTGATATGCCATTTTCTCGAACTTAAGGATGTACTGACCAGATAGTTCGGCAGGTCGACACATATGCCTTCATGTAATCAGGCACGGCAACAGCGCGGATTTGAACGCTTCTTGAGAACGGGAACTGCTCTTCACTCAATTGTATGAATAGAGGAATTCTCTTATCACGTTCAACATGAGTTAAAGGGAACGGCAGATGTACTTTATTGGCGGAGATGTCAATTTTTGTTTATATTGTTGCATTTTCCCCAAAATGTTGCTACAAAGTTGCTTAAAAGCGGAAGCATTTCGTTAGCATTCGCTTTTACAAATATTTCATCAGTTCAGATATTAAATGAATCAAAGAGATAGTAAGTAGAGTGGACACTGCTTGATCGGGCGGTCGGACCTACGTTTACCTACTGAGGCAGTCATTTATTCAAGCTGAAGCTCGAAGAACGAAAACGAAACTGTTAAGATAATTACATATGGGATATCGGAAGGAACTGCCTGTCGAGAATTTTGGCGAAAAAATATGCTGAATCGAATTTAATGAAAGTTAAAGATTCATTCTTCTTTGCTTCAGATATGCAGCGCGTTCATTTGATTTAGTATTCCGTTCTTATTTCATTATTAATTTCATCTACTGCCACGGGATACAGAGAATACGACATCTTTGAAAACGAAATGTTCTTCAGAGAATGTTACTACTATTAACGTTGCTTTAATGGCTGAGTCAGCTGTTTTAATTCGAGTGAAAAAAACAACGTCTTTGTTGAACTCAAAGATGGGCTTTAATAAGATTAAATGAAGAGCATTCCTTATTGTCGAGAATCGTGGTAACTGTAATTTTGACGATAAGTTCCGACATCTTATACAGTTGCTTCATTTGATATTGCTATTTCATTTCATATACAAATAGTATTATTTTTTTTAATACTTTCACAAAGGACGTACGCGTGATGCTGTAGGCTATCCCGGAGAACATATCTTTAATAACTCCCAGCATTACGTTCCTATTTCTATTCCTATAAAATATCTCGAAGTCGAAAATTGTTCATGGAGTTTCTATGGAAACGCTTTCCACATTATAGAATTCTGGACTGATGACCACCGTGTGAACGGCTTACGAGGAAGATAGACGTGTGATAACTGAGGAGAAGTGGCAGGGCTGCTAGATAACGTAGTGATTCTCGCATTAACCTTATCTGCGATGGCCCACCCCTCCCACTGTATTTTCAATACCTCAGGATTTTCCTTGATTTTAAAGCATCCGTGCTTTGGGGAATCGTCATTCTGGGCATGTAATTATAATCCGAACGTAGAAATTATAAAATTGCGATGAGTTTTTTCAGCAATTGACAGGGTTCTTTCCTTCATTACTAACTGTCTTAAAGATAAACAAGAAACGTTTTCAAAACAAATGCCTGATAATATAATGCGATAAAATTACTAAATACGGCAACTACGGCTCCATGACAAGATGATATTACTCTCATTGAACGTATTCTGTAATATCCCGTGATGATTCTTGAAAGCGCTGTCCGGAAAAGTTCCCCTTTATCCCACAAATGTTCAAATCTTCTGTATGGAAACGAATTTTGCAGTAGTTGTTAAATAAATAAGTATCATTTTTACAGAAGTTATTTATTTCTCCTGAAATAACTCTTGTTGTAGACGTTTTTTCTCAATTTCAGATTCGCTGGTTCATTTACTAAACATAATTGATTTAATTTCCGTAAGCCCAATTAAGTTACTTTTGCTGTAAGCTGCTCGCGAGTTAATCGGTGTATTTTCAAATATTAAGACAATAAATGTGATGATTTTCGGGAATATAGTTTTGTCAAAACATTGGAATGTTTCGGGAATGTTAGTGGAGGCATCGTAACACCAAGTAAACCAACAAATTAGGAGCACTCAAAAATCGAAGTGTAACGCCAGGCACAAAAAATATAAGTCCGCACTAGAGCACAGTCAGAAGTCGAATGATTCAAAAATGAGGTATAAGGAGCGATTAATAGTGCATGGGAAATCTCAGAATTCGCCAAATTCCCCTAGTATAAAATAGAATCGAGTGAAAAGATACGGCGCGAACTCGAGGAATTTGAACTACTGTCGAACTACTTCGAAATGCCGCCAACGATACCTGGCTTCTTCGCGACAGAAGTAAAACTGTTTGTTTTGACAAACACTGTATTCCAATTATTATATGCAAGTAAAACGTGTTTTACTAGATGAAAGTAAGCGCAATTTCTTTCACATTGAGTTATGCACGATACGTGATATATCGCTAGTGATAAATAAATAGTGATAATTTACAGGTGACGTTCTCACAGGTAATATGATTTAGGTGATGTTAGGTGGTTAAGGGCGAATTCCATGCAGAAAATCTCAAGCAAAATCGGCCCAAAAAATTATAACTTGAAAAAAATTAATCATTTAAAATGCATATACGAGATATAGTGGGGTCAGCCGACAAGACTTTGAGGCTGTGTAACCGCGTTCTTAGATGCAGTCTGTCATGTGTCAAAGAGGTAGCTTATTTTTCACTAGTTCGCCCGTTACTTGAGTACTGCTACGCGGTGTGGAATCCGCACGAGAAGGGTTTGACTTTGGAATTAGAGCGTACAACGTAGAGTGAGTGATTCGTTTCATTAAGGGAGACTACACAATCGACAGCAGTGTATCATATATGATTAAATCCCACGACTGAAATTCTATTTACGATAGAAGAGTCGAGTTTAGGCACAGATTCCTGAGTAGTGACTTACATGACGAAATATGCGACATAGTGATTCCAGCGCTTAACGAACGCGATTTTCGAGACCAGACGTCGAAAAAATTTCGTGAGATTTCCATATAGTATTAGATGCGTAAATAGGATGAATAATTAGGGACTTTGGTGTATTAACACCCCCTGCATTACGCCGTACGACGGTTTGCAGGGTATTTATGTAAATGTAAATATCATTTCGGTGGAACGGATAAACAAATAAGAAAGTGTAAATAAATATTCAAGTGGGCCACTCTCGAGAAGGACGAACTCCTCGGCTCAATCTCTTTCATAAACTAAACTGATCAACCTAAAGAAACATCCTATGACTAAGCTGAACAAATAGCCTCATGTCTCTCCTTTCTGCAAATGCATTATATTTCGATTGGGTTCTCTCTCTTATAAAAAAACAAGCTCTTTCGTTGATCTAATACGAATATCCAAGCGAATTTAATTATGAATGTTTAAACATGGTTATATGACAAAATGATAAGTTTGCTATATTTCTATAAAAATTTTACTAACATAGAATCATGAAAATTCTTTTTGGTGATCAAATCAATGAGATCATTACAAGTAATCGGGAAATGGACGAATCGTTTTATAACAGCTCAACTTTCTTTCTCTATGCAAAAGTTTACAATGTTTCCTCCTAAAATACTCGTGGCCATAAGATTAACGTTGTGTTTTCAACACATTGGAGTAGATAAGATAAGAATCCTGGCCGTGCCCATTCTGTATGAGGGAAAAATCTGAGGGGAACGCGAATGCCATCTATCGGAGATAAGACGTGAAAAAAATGTGAAATCAAAACGTCCAATAAGGTCATCCCTCTATAAGATTGCTCTATGGTTATGTCCTAATATTCTCATTTTTTATACTCAATTCCTCGGCAGTTGGCAGAAATTCTAGGATGTTTGATAACTACCTTGTGTGGGGATGGAAGAGGCCATCCACTTCTCTCTTCGGCGCCCTCCGGTGATCCCACGGTGGTCGCAGACCCCGTTCCACCGGCGATATCCCACGGAGGTAGCGGCCCACAGGTCCATCGATGCCGTCCAGCGGTGTCCCTGAAATAATATTCAAACATCAGCTATGTAGTAGTGAAGGCGGCCATTGAATTACGAGTGAAAGTTGCTTGCATACTGCAAGCTTAATGTAAGACACATTAACTAACGCATTATACACTACCTGAACAACTCCACCTGCTATAAACGGACAGCCATCCACCAACTACAAAACGTAAACGAATTATTCAAAATACGTCCATACGATTTGTCCTAGCATCGAACCTTGGTCTATTAGGACTGATATCCTTACGGCATACGATAGAAATCCCTATCTTCTATAGATGTAGCGAATGTCAACCTTCTACCTGACCGGGATATCCCGTAACTAATTTTTGAAAATTCGGTCATTCGGATGGTCCTGGGATCGAACCTGGGTATTTAGGGCAAAAATCTTCACGGCATACGATAGAAAATCAAGTATTCTAACAACACCGTGAATTGCAAGTTTTTATCTTAATGGAAAATACCCTAAATGAATTCATGAACTTCAGACAGAAAAACTGCCCTAGCATCGAACTAAGGACCCTCAGGGTAAAAACCTCTAGGTATACTATAGAGTATACTATAGAGGTGTTTGCACTCTATCGACGACGTGAATTTGAACGTTCTATCTTACCTAGAAATACCTGAAATAATTTCTTGGAAGTTTTGCACTAAGAATTTACCTAGCATCGAACCTAGGGCCATCAGGGATAAATCTTTTGCGGCATACGGAAAATAAAAAATATTTCTAACGATTCCGCAAATTTCAACGTTCTATCTTTACGCTAAGTACGCGAAATGAATTTTTGAAAATGCGCTCAATGCATTCTTATGGGAAAGTGGCCGTNAAACTGATAGAATATCTCATAAGATACATTTCAATCATCCTAATGAATGGCTCAGAAAGTAATATATAAAAATAAATCTCTAAAGCCGATTTATATCTACAAATGCTTCACTCTCTAAACTGTCTCACCAGATGATTTACACACAACTTGACCATTAAAACTTCAAGACCTAAGATCCCAAGGATGTCATTTCTACATCCTAAGCTAATAGGTCACTTGATATAATACTTTTGCTCGGTTATTCCATGTTCCTTTCTTCCCTTTCACAAAGGAAGTCAGCATAGAAAGCTGCATGCTAAAATGAAAAAAGCAATACCATAGAAATATATTTTAAGGATTTTAGCCTTTTTACATATAACTAAAATACACATTTTACTATTGATACTTTCTAGTATTTCCAATTCTAAGCTGTCATACTAAGACAGGACACTCCATGTTCTTCTTCTGCTTAGTTATTATGTGATCCTTTCTTACCTTCCCTACATAAAATCAGCAAAGAAAAATTCTTTATAAACCAAAAGAAAAAATAGTAACATGATATAAATTAGTTAATACTAAGAAATGAATAAGATGTGAATTTAAATACTAAGCCATCATAAATTCCTACTAACCTATTCCATTAATTCATTATCCTCAGTTATTATTTTTATAACATGAGTGATCACATAATATGTATAACAATACATAATATGCGATGATTCCTGGCATGCACAAATCTAAAGAAAGGAAAAAATATTATTTTAATATGAATAGTTACTTCTGAGAAAATAATCAAGATAAACAGGTGATTATAAGGAATTTCTAAGACCTACCAATCTTAAATTGTCATTCATACATACTAATGTTAAATAATCCATGTATTTTATTTTTCAAGTTATTATGTGATCCTTTCATACATTCTGATAATGAAATTAAGATAAAATATATGACGAGATTATTTTGCATTCTAGAAAGTAAAATCAGCATGGAAGGCGACCTAGATAATTAAAAAAACAATTGGTATATTTAACACTATATTTTAGAAAAATTGTTAAGATGTACATTGGTATCTATATAATTTCTAGTCTTAACAATTCTCAGATTCACTTAAACAAAGCAAGCCGGACAACTAGGAAGGCAGCTATCTTAAATAAGGGAAAAAATCAATAAATATATTATTAATAAGTTAATTAAAGGTAAATAATAGACATCAGTAGCCTATCAATTAAATTCTACCCATACCATTTCCATGCTGGGATTATTACATACTAATCTGTAAAAATCCATTTATTCCATCCACTCTGTTATGTTCTGAATTATACTTGGATTCCTTAAAGGAAAATTAGCAAAGAAGGCAGCCATCTAAGTCGAAAGAAAGAAAACCACATTAATAAAGTCTCAATTTTGAGCAAATGAATAACTCTGACATTTGAATATGCATAAATTCTAGTTTTACCATTCTCAAGCTATCATTCATACAAACTAAGCTTCTCCACTCCATGCATTGCTTCCTCTCTTTAAGTATTTGATTATTTCTAATGGTTAANATCTATTAGTGAAAGAATCCAGTGAACTATAATGTGATAAACTTTAATGATATTGAATATTATATTTCATAACCTATTATTCTGATTTCTTAGCTATCTCTTACTGAGATTCAGTTATATCCTAAATTCTGATTTTTCAGCTAACTCAGTGATGAAAGAATTCTCTGTTTTGTTCCATAGATATTTAAAGGTTACAATAAATTCATTAATATTTGTTGCCAATCTTGTATTTATTTGTTTAAGAGAGAGATATGGTTAGTTGAAAATTTATAATTTTTGTTTTTGATATTTATAAATTTTAAGCAAAGGAGAACTCCAATACCACCAAAATGCAGGAAATCGTCTCAAACAATGTACATTTCACTAGCCAAGCAAATATCTACAAACAGAGAAAGCTGTTGTAGCAAACCTAAATATCTGTGGTCAAGGCTGGAAGAACCCAAGATAGAAGTATACAGACCACTGGTGGTAACAAAAACGTTAAGTAAAGGTGAACTCTAATACCACCAAAATGCAGGAAATCGTGACAATTGAAATGGCTACTGAAATGTACATTGGTTGTGACGATTTCCTGCATTTTGGTGGTATTGGAGTTCTCCTTTACTTAATGTTTATGATACCACCAGTGGTTTGTATAATTCTATTTATAAATTTATTAGATCAGTTAGTTTGGCATAGAATAGTAGATATAATTGGCAATTTATANAAATTTGACTTTGGATTTCCAAGTTGCTTGCCAAACCCTTAATAATAATAATAATAAATCGTCTTTATTTTTTCCCCATTGAAAAAATATTTTCAACTACATTTGGTCAGATGACTACTCTAGTAATGGTAATAATAGCAAAATAACAATCTAGACCAGGTGATGCTCATATATATGCATGAAAAGGATAAGAATGCTGTGCTACATACCCTGGCTACCCAGGAGGGTGGCCCATCCCCACTCCAGGTCTCCATGTTGGATGATTCCTAACCTTTGGAATTGGAGGGCTCTCTTTTGCTTCCCTCTGCATGCCAAAACTTAGGTCCTTGTCAATTCTTCTGTTCTAAGAAAACAAGAAAATATTCATAAATATTTTGCCCTGACTCAATGAGATATTAATTTAAAAATTTGGTCCAAAATAAAAATGTTTCATTGTGTATTAACTTTAATTACTTAAACTCTATTCACTGAATCTTTACACTTTAGTGTGAGAGGGTGTAGAGCACTTTCCATTTCAACCTCTTCAACAAAATCAAGTGCTCTCTTGCCAAATGACAATTTTTTCATGCAGGTCGATTTTGCTTTGGTTTTTCTTATAATTTCTTCTCATGTTTTTGCTGGTTTAAATTGGAGTATGCTATATGTATACAAGCAAAAGAAATAATACATGATGAATTAAAACATTTGAAAGAAGACCATTTTACTTCAGGATTTTTAAGTAGGAAGGGATTAAAATCAAGTGCTCTAATATTTGCATTGTTTCTTTTTTTCTATGTTAGTGAATTTATATATGAAAATAATTAGAAACAAACGGGAGTCTCTATGCTTTAATTACTAATACTATGTAAAATTCTGCAAAATACTAGATAATATTTAAAATGAAAGTATATTATATTTTGATTAAAATACAGAATTGAAACAACTTAACTGAAACCTAATTCAATCTAGAAAACCTAGCCCAACCTTTTCAAAACCTTTCTTATAGAGATTAGGAGAATTAATGAAACGTTACACAAGTGGAAAATTTAAATGTCTGCCATAACAAATATACCAAGCAAGAAAAACTAACCTTTCTAAGAATTGACTTCACTTATTCATGCCCTCTAATAGTATTTGCAATTGGCACTCCTTGCTTCTCTCTTGCAGCTAAATAAAGAAAATTTAAAAAAATTATTAATGCAGTTTATGATAAATAAATTTCACTTGAAAATATGAAATACAAAAGTATACAGGTTGTTGCATTACAAATACCAAACAAAATTAATAATATTATATGAAACATTACAACCTATATCTAAATCCCTAACTAAAATAACCCTTGGCTCATTTTAAACCCTAACATTCCTCTCCTAACATCCCTCCCCTAAAATCCCACCCCTAACATCCCTCCCATAAAATCCCCTTTCCTAAAATCTCATTTTCCCATGTGATACCTGTTCATGTTGAGACACTCACTAAAAATACATACTATTACATACTGCTACTACATACTACTACATACTATTAGCCATGCATATATACATTCAATGCTGGTAGACAATTATAAGCAAAAAGGACCAAGGAAATAAAATAAATATAAAAAAATAATGGTGGAAAAGCATGCAAAAATATGGTTCTGGCAAAAACTACTAGTACTATCTTTTAATAAAACATAAAAAAATAAGAAATATTGTGAAAACATAATGATAGCTCTCCTAAAAAAGTAGAATTAAACATAAAAAAGCAATTACAAACCTATCATAAGATTAAAAACTTAAAAAATTATTGCTAGCAATTAAAAGTCCATTATTTTTAGTATTCTTCAAATTGAAGCTTTTTCTATGACTATAAATATCCAATAATAATTTTTATTTATTTTTTTAAAACAAAGAAAAATTTATATTTATGAGAACTTTATGAACAGAAAATTATATAGAAAATATGTTTATAAGACATGAAAATGTTCAATGGACAGTGCTCAGTGAGATCCACAGATGGATAAGGAAAAGGTGTTTCAAACTGCATGAAGGGGTACTAAAAAACCCAAATATTGTAGATTTTAATATTTTGAGAGAGACTGGATGTTTCTCCCCCATAATACTCTTCACGAAATGCCCCTAGAAAGAAAAAAAAAATTCAATTAGTAAAATATCGGGAAACAAAATATAGTTTATCAAATACTGTTTTCAAGAGGAGCCAATTATAATACTTCACCTTCAACTTCCGTAGTTTCCAACACTTTCTCATGCTTTTCTCCAGTCACCATGTGAGGAATTCAATGATACAACAATGTTCCTGTGAAATAATTACATACCTAATTAGTAGAGTAGTAAGTAATAAATTTTAAGAGATAAAAGCTTTCCCTAATATTCTAAAAGTTAAGAAAAACGATTTCGAACAATACTTCTTAAGAGACTACTAAATTGATAATGATGAAATACTTAAAAAAATTTCACATTAACCTAAGAAATTACTTAAATAGCTTCATAATAAATTAAATGCTAAAAAACTAATAATTATTATTATACAATAAAAGAGTACAAAACTAATAAAATAAATCAAAATACCGCTCTGCAAATTGTAAAACCTTCAAAACTGAAACTAAAAGAAATTAACATAAAATAAAGTATAAAATTTCATCAAGTAATTAAGACTGGTATTTGATTATAAATAATTCTAAGCCCTACCAATATTAAGCTGACATTTATTAATACAAAGGATTGGCATTCCATGAAATCCTTAAGCTCTCTTACTACCTGATTCGTTATTGACTTCCACAAATGAGAATAAGCAAAAATAGTGGATGCCTAAAAAAAAAGAAAAAATTAGTATGAAATTGGTGATTTAAGTATGAGAAAAGAACAAAACAATTTATGACTATAAATAGTTTAAGTCCCACCAATCCTACTAGCTAATTAATACGTACCAAGGGGGAACACTGCATCTATACGTACTGCTCAATAAATATGTATCTCTTTCTTGACTTCCACTCAGAAAGTGAGCGTGGAAGACTACATTTTTAAAAGAAGGAAAAGCAAACTTACATACATTAAATGATTTAATTTTCAGCTAATGATTAAAAAGCATATTTGCCAAGTATGAATTCTAGTCCTAAGGGCATTTAGTTATCAANAAAAGAGTACAAAACTGATAGAATATCTCATAAGATACATTTCAATCATCCTAATGAATGGCTCAGAAAGTAATATATAAAAATAAATCTCTAAAGCCGATTTATATCTACAAATGCTTCACTCTCTAAACTGTCTCACCAGATGATTTACACACAACTTGACCATTAAAACTTCAAGACCTAAGATCCCAAGGATGTCATTTCTACATCCTAAGCTAATAGGTCACTTGATATAATACTTTTGCTCGGTTATTCCATGTTCCTTTCTTCCCTTTCACAAAGGAAGTCAGCATAGAAAGCTGCATGCTAAAATGAAAAAAGCAATACCATAGAAATATATTTTAAGGATTTTAGCCTTTTTACATATAACTAAAATACACATTTTACTATTGATACTTTCTAGTATTTCCAATTCTAAGCTGTCATACTAAGACAGGACACTCCATGTTCTTCTTCTGCTTAGTTATTATGTGATCCTTTCTTACCTTCCCTACATAAAATCAGCAAAGAAAAATTCTTTATAAACCAAAAGAAAAAATAGTAACATGATATAAATTAGTTAATACTAAGAAATGAATAAGATGTGAATTTAAATACTAAGCCATCATAAATTCCTACTAACCTATTCCATTAATTCATTATCCTCAGTTATTATTTTTATAACATGAGTGATCACATAATATGTATAACAATACATAATATGCGATGATTCCTGGCATGCACAAATCTAAAGAAAGGAAAAAATATTATTTTAATATGAATAGTTACTTCTGAGAAAATAATCAAGATAAACAGGTGATTATAAGGAATTTCTAAGACCTACCAATCTTAAATTGTCATTCATACATACTAATGTTAAATAATCCATGTATTTTATTTTTCAAGTTATTATGTGATCCTTTCATACATTCTGATAATGAAATTAAGATAAAATATATGACGAGATTATTTTGCATTCTAGAAAGTAAAATCAGCATGGAAGGCGACCTAGATAATTAAAAAAACAATTGGTATATTTAACACTATATTTTAGAAAAATTGTTAAGATGTACATTGGTATCTATATAATTTCTAGTCTTAACAATTCTCAGATTCACTTAAACAAAGCAAGCCGGACAACTAGGAAGGCAGCTATCTTAAATAAGGGAAAAAATCAATAAATATATTATTAATAAGTTAATTAAAGGTAAATAATAGACATCAGTAGCCTATCAATTAAATTCTACCCATACCATTTCCATGCTGGGATTATTACATACTAATCTGTAAAAATCCATTTATTCCATCCACTCTGTTATGTTCTGAATTATACTTGGATTCCTTAAAGGAAAATTAGCAAAGAAGGCAGCCATCTAAGTCGAAAGAAAGAAAACCACATTAATAAAGTCTCAATTTTGAGCAAATGAATAACTCTGACATTTGAATATGCATAAATTCTAGTTTTACCATTCTCAAGCTATCATTCATACAAACTAAGCTTCTCCACTCCATGCATTGCTTCCTCTCTTTAAGTATTTGATTATTTCTAATGGTTAAGATGCATATCGATCTCTATATTATTTCTAACTTTACCAATTCTCAGTTTCATTTGAACAAAGCCAGCTGGATATCTGAATCTGAATTATCTGAATTATTCTTGGATTCCTTAAAGGAAAGTTATCAATGAAGGCAGCCATCTAAGTCGAAAGAAAGAAAACCACATTAATAAAGTTTCAATTTTGAGCAAATGAAGAACACTCACATTTGAATATGCATAATTTCCTATTTACCAATCTCAAGCTATCATACTGAGCTCTCCACTCCATGCATTGCTTCCTCCCTTTAAGCATCTGCTCATTTCTTGCCGTCCAAAAATTGAAATCAGAAAAGAATGTGATTACAAAAAAGAAGTAAACAATTATTTAATTTTCAGCAAAAGATTTAGACTCAGATTTCCTTATGAATAGTTTCCAGCATTATAAAAATGGAACTTTCTGTTATACATAGGAGGCTGGGCAATTCCTTATGTTGCTTATTCACCATTACTATGTGATTATTTCTTTCATATGAAGCAGGACATTCCATGTAATACTTAGTCTTAGTGATTACTTCATTGATTATTTCCACCAAAAGTGTAAAATCATCAAAGAAGGTAAAAGGTAAGAAGTAAACCTTTCATATACTTTAAAGGAGCAAACATTTTTTAAATGATTAAGACTTAAATGTGATTATAAATAACTAATAATCATACCAAAACTAAACTGTGATTTTTATAAAAAGCTCGGTCCACTGAAGAATTCCTTATGATCAATTATTTGTGATTATTTCTTGCCTTTAACACACAAAAATTAACAAAGAAGTGTGACTGCTTGAAATAAAAATTAGTATTGCTATGATATAAAACCCATATTATAATAAACTAATTTACATACATATTTGACATGAAATACTTTCCATCCTTAACAAAGTTAAACTATTACTTATACTTTACCCTGGACCATCAAATGTATACCTTCTGCTAAGTCAGTTTTTCATCCTTTTATGCCAGTCGAAAAGGAAAATCAGCAGAGATGCATAACTTCTAAAAGTAGGGTAAAAACAAATTAATATGTTATGAAAAAGTTAGTTCAGAGAAACTGTTTAAGATACACAAGTGACCTAAAAAACATATCCGTCCACAATTTCTTTATCTATCACATAAGGATATACCTACAACAATTCATTTAATCCTCCTCCTTAGTTCTCATGTGATCCTATTTAACATTCTATGGAACTGGTCTGCAAATTCAATGGAACTGGTCTGCCCTTTGAAAGTGAAAATAAAAAAAATTAACATAAAACAAAGAATAAAATTTCAGCAAGTAACTAAGACTAGTATCACTACAAAAAATTATGAGGCTTACCAATATTAAGCTGTAATTTGTATATGCAAAGGTTTGTCATTCCATGAAATCCTTAAGCACTGTTACTAACTGATTCATTTATGACTTCCACTAATGGGAATGAACAATGATGGTGGACACCTAGAAATAAAGATGAAAAAATTAGTATGAAATTAATGAATTAACTTTGAGAAATGGACTAAAAAATTATGATTATAAATATTTTAAGTCCCAATAATCTTACTCTGTAATTTATACTTACTAAGATTAGTTACTCCATGTATACCTACAGCTCAATGGTATGTCATTCTTTCTTGTCTTCCACGACGGAAGTTAGCAAGGAAGGCTACTTTTTCAAAAGGAAGGAAAAGCAAACTTACATACAATAAATGATTTAATTCTCAGCTAATGATTGAAAAGCATATTTGCCAAGTATGAATTCTAGTCCAAAGGGCATTGAGTTATCAGTAACACATACCTTGCTCAGCTACTCCACGTTCTCTTTTTATGTTAGTAGGCAATCTGTTCTTACATTCTAGAGAGGATAATTGGCAAAGGAAAACAGTTTTCTGAAATTGAAAAAAATAACAAAAAATGAATTATGAAACAGTTCATTCAGAGAAAATTATTGTCCTACTGCAGATATTTTCAAAATATCTTCAAGTCATACCTATGCTTTCATTTACACATCTAAAGTGGAAAAATCCCTTATTTTTCTTCCTCATAGTTATGATCTAGTTACTAATACCTCATACATCTTAGTTACTAACCTGGAAAACTCCATTTATTCCTTCTGCTCTGTTATTATCTGAACTATTCTTGGATTCCTTAAAGGCAAATAGGCAAAGTAGGCAGCCATCTAAATCAAAAGAAAGAAAACCATAATAATGAAGTGTCAATTTTGAGCAAATGAATAACACTTCCATTTGACTATGCATAATCTCCAGTTTTACCAATCTCAAGTTATCATTCATACATACTGAGCTTCTCCACTCCATATATTACTACTTCTCTTTAACTATTTGCTCATTTCTTGCCCTCCAAAAGTTAAATCAGAAAAGAAAGCCAACTCTAAAAGGAAGGAAAAAAAATATTACATAATAACGGATCTAATTTACAGCATAGTTTTATACACATAATTCCATATAAATAATTTATAAAAAAATCATACTTAAACCTTCCTTATATTACTAGGCCAGGGGATTCCTTTGTCCTTATTCATAGTACTTATGAGATTATTTATTTCATATGAAGCTGAGGCATTCCATATTATACTTAACCTCTGAATTTCTGAACAATTCTTGCCAGCAAAAATATAAAATCACGAAAAAAATCTGCCATCTAAAATGTAAGAAGAAAAGCATCATATAGCATAAGGATTCAATATTTTGCAAACATTTCAGACCTGCATCTTAGCGTAAGTAATTACTAATCTTAGTAATACTAGTGTTATCCATACATACCTAGCTAGGCCACTCCAAGGATTACTTATGCTAAGCTATCATGTAACTCTTCCTTGCCTACAAAAAAGCAAAATCAGCAATACAGGGTGTCTGCTTAAAACAAAAATTACTATTGGTATGATATTAAGTGGTTAATTATGATCAAATCATTTCGATGCACATTTTGCCTAGAAAACTTGATATTCTTACCAATACTAAACCGTAATTAATACTTACTTCGCTGAAGCATTAAATGTATGCCTTCTGCTCAGTCAAATTTTCATCCTTTTATGCCAGTCAAAAAGGAAAATTAGCAGAGATGCCATCCTTCTTAAAGAAGGGAGAAACACAAATTAATATGTTATTAAAATAGTCAGTACTGAGAAACTTTTTAAGATTCACAAATGGCCTAAAATACATTTAGGACATCAATATATTAATCTATCACATATAGATAGACACCTGCCCCAATTTACTTAATCCTCCTTCTTAGTTGTTATGTGGTGCAATTTTCCATTGTATGAAACACGTCAGCGAACAGTAAAGCCTTCAAAAGTGAAAAAAAAATAACATAAAACAAAGATTAAAATTTCAGCAAGTAACATAAGACTAGTATTTCACTATAAAAAAATTATAAGGCTTACAAATATTGAGTTGTCGTTGACCATGAAATCCTTAAGTTCTGTTACTAACTGATCAATTATTGACTTCCACAAATGGGAATGAAGAAAGATGGTGGATACCTAAAAATAAAGATGAAAAAATTAGTAAGATATTAATAAATTAACTTCGAGAAATGGACTAAACAAAATATGACTATAAATATTTGAAGTCCCACTAATCTTACTCTCTAATTTATACTTACTAATATTGGTTACTCCATGTATACCTACAGCTCAATGGTATGTCATTCTTTCTTTTCTTCCACGAAGGAAGTTAGCAAGGAAGGCTACTTTTTCAAAAGGAAGGAAAAGCAAACTTACATACAATAAATGATTTAATTCTCAGCTAATGATTAAAGAGCATATTTGCCAAGTACGAATTCTAGTCCAAAGGGCATTGAGTTATCAGTAACACATACTTTGCTCAGCTAGTCCATGTTCTCTTTTTATGTTAGTAGGCAATCTCTTCTTACATTCTAGAGAGGATAATCG